>KK500175.1:0-110434 GCA_000688715.1 Glossina pallidipes | reverse complement strand
GCCAGATCTTAATGTACGCTGACGATGTTAAACCGTTTTCCTCCTTCTCCTTGGAATCGCAATCGTATCAACTTCAAAGTGACTTAAAAAATTGGGTTACATGGCGCTCGTGAAAATTTATGAAATTAAATCTCAAAAAATGCAACAAGCTTTCTTTCTTAAGAAAGAAATCATTCAATACTCAGTATATAATTGATTCACACAAGTTGGAAAACGTTGACTCGATTTAGGAGTTCTATTTGACCAAAGATTTCGTTTTGTTTTGCACATTGAGTTCTCTTTAAGTAAAGTAAATGATATCTATCACTTAATCTCAATATCGGATTTTTTAAAGTCTAGCAAAAGAACGTTGCTTAATACGCGCGATTTGCCTATGTCGTATTTAAAGTAACTTGCAATCTTAACATCTCATTGTGATTCGAAAATTAACTGGTGCTGTATCGGTTGCCAACCTTTCGTATTTTTGCAATGGCTTAGGGCTTCGCTTGCAATTTGGTTCTGCACTGGATGTGGATGTGCCTCTGCGCCAGTTGCGGTTATTCCTCTTTTTGTTTGTCTTCTTCTATCTATTAATTTTTTTTTTTTCGTTACTTCTCCTTATATACTTTATACTAGTTTTTAATGTTAATTAGCATAACACTTACTTCTATAAGTCGGTTGAGGTCGGTTATTTTGGTTGAGTTTCATGTGTAAGTAAATAAATAAATAAATATAGGCGCTATCATGGAAAGCAAACTCTTATATGGAAAAAACACCTAACTTTGCAATATGCGGGCTTTCTTGAATATTATGCCTTGGAATGACATTAAAGTGTATTTTTTGGTGTATTATTACCAAAACGAGCGAATAGTTGCATTAGGTGAAGTGGCATAGGGTATGTTGTAGTCGTTGCCTGACTATAATAATTTTACTCGAGGTCGGTTTGAGATTGGTTACCCATCTTTGATGTTTATAGATTAACTAATCAACTTAACTCCCTGTCTTTGGTAACCGTTTTTCAACTGTGCTTGTGAAGCTTGATTGATTTTCTTTCGGCACATTGTGGTTTTTGCTTCCGTTTTTTACACTTTTTCATTCGAATCACCTTTATCTTTCGAATCGTCTACACCTCAATAATTTCAAAGTCACGGCCAAACGTTTTTCTTAAGCCAATATTCGTATTAGTTCTGCATGAGATGTGAACGAAAACAGTTTTTCAAACGCAAAACTTTCGTCGAAGAAGAGTATAAAATTAACATTAGCAGACTGATTCGCCTGTGTTAATCGGGACCTCATTACTTCGCTTGATTATGTTTCTAGACTTATGATTGGCGTATATGTTTGGTGATCTGTAAGTTTTAGCAGGCAGCCAGTAAAATTTTTCCTTATGCCGGACTAATCCGCAAAGGATCTATACCGTGTTTCCTGAATGTAAGCAAAAACATACAGCGCACGCAACGCGTTATGAGTTACGTTTCGAACGGGTAAGGGGCTCTTCTCGGGTTGAGACACTGTCGAATCGTTCGTCCTTGCCTGGATGTTTCGCCAGACTTGAACAAGAAAAATCTTAGCTGCTTTTATAACTGTTACCACATTATCATGTTATAGCAGAACTTTGAGCTCTATTTGCTTAGTTTCCTAACTAAAAAAGTAATAAATACTTATATACTAAACTTTAAACAGTAACGTACCTAAGTAGTAAGCCAATTATGACTTCTATTATCTATAATATTCTATTATTATTGTTATTATTGCGGTTATTATCAGCCTTATTTGTATGATTCAAATATGCAACTGGAAATTCGAGGTAACGTCCCTCGAATTCAAACAACAAACAGGTCAGGTATACATATATATAGGATGTATGCACGAATTATCAGCCGGCTATAACATGAATTATTAAATTTTTTATTATCATTGTATGGAAAAGCCGTCAATTTATTATTATAACCAAAAAAAATTTGCAAATGAGTTTTTTGGGTTTCCTTAATGATATTTCGGATAATTTTGAGTAAGCTTTGAGGTTAATAAAGTTGGCCCATCGCTTCGATAATGATGTACAGAACAATTTAGCTTAGAGAGTAAACGTTAAAGCTTGTGGGGTAGACTACTTACCGCTCGCCTCCAGCCTGGGTTAGCTTGCCGGCTTACCAGATGCCACAACAAAATTTATTTTGAGGGACGTTTTCGTTCTCATAGCTAATTCTTTGGGCCAACGAGAAATGACAATCACACACAACCTTTTCTAGATATAATGAAATTCATGTCAGAGTTTTTATTTGTCGCACATTATCACAATTCACCCAGAGGATTCAAGAAGACATTTAGTTCATCTTACTCCGTACTTTCACCAAAGACGTGTTGCTCTGTTCGCTTCCCGATCCAGAAGAAAAACAAAAACGGAAATTGTCAATCCCTCGGCTCGGGCGATGGTGGAAATCACCTTGCTCGTAGTTCCTTTAAAGCTATCTTTTGCCAACCGTATTTCAATCACAAAGGAAAAAAAACAGAAAGGAGAGTTCCCAGGCCGGAATCGGTCAGACAATAATCTCTTTCGATATGACGGACTTAAACAAGACATTCTGGACATTGCGCCTTAAATGCGAAGCAACCCAATTCAGAAAATACGAAATGAGGTTTTAGGATTAAGAGATTGTGACTAAACGCATCGAAATCTTAGAGCACATCGGTTTGAATATGATAACAAAAAGCTTTGCGTACTGATCACGGCAGTTCTAGAAAGTTTGTCTACGCAGAAAATCTTTTGAGGAATTCAATTCGAACAGAGGATATAATTACTTTCATCCTAAAGTTCTCTCTTCACGCTATTAGGTATTCAAAAAACTTCGGTAACGCGCTAAGTTTAGAAATGCCTCCGTAACTATCAATCAAGTGCCTGTTACAAGCTTTGTGCACAGGCGAATGAAACCGTTCTTCCATCCCGTGGAGAATTTTCCAATACGTAGGAATAAATTCCCAGTAAGTAAAATATAGATCTCATTCGCGAACATTCTCTATATGGACGACAGAGTACTATCCGGACCTGCTGAGTTCGAGAATTTTTGTACCATTAGTCATTTACCTTCAGAAACTATGAAATCCAGACACGTTTCCTTATTGTGAGGAAAATTATACATAATTCCCTTGGAAAAATTCTGCGGACATATCGCAACAATCAGCCGACTCGGCATAATAAAGATGCAAAGTTGTTTGAAAGTCCGTAGGCGTACTTTGTTTTTTGAAGGAGGCAGCGTCGCATTCTGCGGAAATGCATTTAAAACCGCACTCTTTCCATCAGTTAAATCACAATCGAATTTAAAATATTTATTCTGCTTCAAAGAGCTAGTAATATCTTCTAAGTATCTAAACTTCGTAAACTGGAGTTCTTGAGCCGTAAATAACTGCTAGCTTTCTTGTTTCGGGAAACCTTTGTTTGGAAGCATAAAATAACATTAGAAAGTTTATACCTTTTGCGGGCACTTCCGACAGGCCAATCGCAGGACATCGGAGGAAACTGCAATAACATCATAGATTCTGTCGCTGCCAAAGTCTGCACATTTTATGGATAACAAATGATTGCGCAAGAAAGAAAATAATTATTGGTGACATAATTTCACAAGCCCACTATTTCGATACTTCGACCAATCAACAATAACTCTTTCGACACTTTACATATTCAAAAGATATCAAAACAATACTTAAGCTTTTTACCTTTTTCATACCGGAGTTACCATATTTTAATAAATAGACTAAATAAATTAGTCAACTAAGTTAAACTAGACGACTAAAAATATCAATAAACATGTGCATTTTATTGAATCGAATTGTAGTCTCTTTTGAAACACATCCAGGTTTGTATAACGAGATAGTTGTTGTCGGAATAATGAGTTCGGCGAAATATCTTAATCACTTTGAGAACAATAACTCCAATATGTGTTGCAATTTGTGTTCCAATAACAGAATAAAAAGTCCATAGAGAAGTTATTGTAAGAAACATTCACTTATTAGTTACCGCCAACGCTCCTCATTTCTACTGAAGTCTCGTTTCCTCCTGTTTCGAATAGGCCACCTAGGCTAGCCCCGAGCATGTTTGCGACAAGAGGACATAGGTAAAGTGCAATAAGAACGGCTATGGCGATCAATAACGCCAGCGCGAAAGCGGTGATCATGCAGCAGAGGCACTAATTTAATGGAGAGAGCGAAATTGTTAATATTATTACAAGAAAAAAATTCAGAAGGGCAAACTTTTCTTCTGATAATTGCTGCACTTGCTAAAATAAATGGGAGAATAAACCTACTACGAGCATTTCTAATAGATGAGAATTTCCTTTGTAATTGGTTTTCTATAAAACTTTTTAAGCGGCTAAGCTTTGCTTGATACGCTAAGAATAGACCCGCAGCCAATCAGATTTAAATTAAATTTAAATTCCATCTACGCCTATGCTTAATGCATGCGCCAATCGTCTTGACCTGTTATTTCGCGCGACCACTACAACACTCATTCATTAACAAAGTATTGCTTATAATTTTAATTGATCGCAAATAAATTTGATTTCGTCTCCCGATTTGGATCTTAGAAACTCCATGACGGACATGTGCATGTCTTTCAATCCAAACATTGTGGCAAAATTGCCGCAGGCAACTTTTTGAAAGCTACTATCCTCTTTACCATATGCATATCAGTGAAAATAGATGCTAATGATGAACTAATTATATAAGAAATTTGGAAATTTACCCCTCCCTTGCAATGCGACATATTATTTTGTAATACAATTCTCTCTTCTGCGGAAAAAATGTCCATAGAATAACGAGGAATATTAGGTGTTTCAGGTGCCGATTCATTGCTTGGATATTCTGAAATCATTTCAATTTTTTTACCACTTTCTAGATTTGACGTATCTTTAACGAATGAAACCCCTCCTAGGATATCTTTTTTCATATCCAAGCTGGTTGTACGTGAGTTCTCTGCAATTGATCCCTTTACTAGTGTTCTGGTTTTAACAGCTCTTTTTAAATTTATGTCTGCCCTTTTATAGTTTATCTTATCCATTCCTTCTGGATGGGAATTGGTTTTTGAAATAGTATTAATGTCTGTTGAATAAGAAACAGCATAGCCATTTGACACTGTGGTTGATCTTTTCGGTAGCTGTGAAAGGTACATCGAAGCACTGCTGTAGTCGTCGTCGTTGTGGTTGCCTTTGTATCCGTCAATTACAGGTAAGGAAAGTGACCTGTATATCAAAGAAACGTATTCGTCTGGATTTGTTGTAAACATTTTTAATAACGTTTTAAGGAACTGTTTGATATTTCTTGAAAATGACGTAGAGCTTGGGATTCCTTCTCTTCAGTCAAATTGTTAGAGAGATTTATTAAAACGAAAATCATTATGGCTGCTCCCAATCCCAAAGTAAAGAAAATAACCTTAAAAGAGTTTGATCGAAATATATTTACTGAATTATATAACTTTCTCAAAAATTACCACCAACCTTTTGCAGCGGACTAAGTTTTGAAGTTTGAGGACTTTCTGATAAATTACTCTGTTCTGCAGTCATATCGTACTGATAGGAATAGGTCTTTGTCAAAGCAAATTTCGGTTTGATAAATTTTTTCATTATTTTTATGAAACAAAATGACGTTAAACGCATAAATATATATTAAATAAATCAGAAAAAAAAGGATTTTGATCAAGATGTTTTTCAGATAATATAAAGTAATAGTTACGTTTTTTGGAGTAGTGATTGCACTCCACTCGGAAATGCGCATTAGCAATAAAATACTATTGAAAAATTCGAAGTCTACAGCTGATACTTTTGAAGTCAAGATTGCGAAAATGGAGATAGATATTAAAAAATACATGTGTGGATCATTTGATTAAGTCAAAAAGTGATCCATCTAAAAACGTACTCGTAATAGCTAAGAAAAATTAAGAATCTTGCAGGGTATTAACAGTGTCACCGTAGCTTCGTCAACATATTCTATTGACGGTCACGTAAAATTTTGAGACAAAGACCAAGGTCTAGCCGTAACTCCCTTTAAAAATTGTCCTGGTCGGATAACGAAGACGTTAATGATTATTAATAAAATATATCGAAATTGTTTGTCACCCATGAAAGCTATGCGAAATCTTTTACTTTTTAGTCGGAACGCGGTTAACAATGTGAGGAATACCATTGCTACTTATGCTTGAGAAAAGAGCGAGTAGATCTAGCAGCCAAAGTCGCACTCGTTTGGTACTATTATTTATGAACAGCACAATGACAAAGAAAATTATTTAAAAAATGTAAAGCGAAAATTGGCAAAAGAAATCAAATCCTAACCTTATTTCACCGTCATATTCAACCAACGCCAAAAATATCATGTTCAAAACATATGGAAGAATTCGTCATGCTATTGTAACATATCAAGTTCTAAAGTCACACAGTCGTTAAGTAGAAGTCGTCAAGTTGTAAAATCGCACAGTCGGCAAATATTTTTTGCTTATTTTCATTAATTTTTTATACTTTATTCATTGCGAACTTGAATTACTTTACATTAAACGTTAGTGCAATATCGTCAATTCTAATAATAAAGATGTTATCATCGTTCTTTACATTTCTAACATATTGGGAAGCTCAACAAAAGAAAATGAGCTCAAACAATATAAAGCAGCATTCTTTATGTTTACATTTCACATTAGAAAAGTTCATTCCCAGCAAAAGAAAATCATAGTTACGATTCGAAAGATAAAGGTGATTCAAATGAAAAAATGTAAAAAACGCAAACAAAAACAAGAATGTGCCTAAAGAAAATCAATCAAGTTTCACAAGCACAGTTGAAAAACGGTTACCAAAGACAGGGAGTGAAGTTGATTAGTTAAGCTATAAACATCAAAGCTGGCTAACTAATCTGAAACCGACCTCGAGTAAAAATATTATAGTTAGGCAACGACTGCAACATACCCTATGCCACTTCACCTAATGCAGCTATTCGCTCGTTTTGGTAATAATACACCAAAAAATACACTTTAATGTCATTCCAAGGCATAATATTCAAGAAAGCCCGTATATTGGAAAGTTAGGTTTTTCTTCCATTTAAGAGTTTGCTTTCCATGATAACGCCTATATTTATTTATTTATTTACTTACACATGAAACTCAATCAAAATAAATGAACAGTCGAATTCAACCGACTTTTAGAAGTAAGTCTTATGCTAATTAACATTAAGAACTAGTATAAAGTATATAAGGAGTAGTAACGAAAAAAAAAAAATTAAACAAAAATTCATGTATAAATAAAGATGAACAAAAAGAGGA
Organism: Glossina pallidipes; assembly: GCA_000688715.1. Lineage (NCBI taxonomy): Eukaryota > Metazoa > Arthropoda > Insecta > Diptera > Glossinidae > Glossina > Glossina pallidipes. The sequence goes on along the minus strand of KK500175.1, from coordinate 103,164 downwards.
ATAACCGCAACTGGCGCAGAGGCACATCCACATCCAGTGCAGAACCAAATTGCAAGTGAAGCCCTGAGCCATTGCAAAAATACGAAAGGTTGGCAACCGCTACAGTGAACAGCACCAGTTAATTTTCGAATCATAATGAGATCGCGCGTATTAAGCAATGTTGTTTTGATAGGCTTTGAAAAGATTAAGTGATAGACATCATAGGTTTCTGCAAACGACTCTAAACAAATCAAACAGCTCATAACTATATTTACATTGACTCAGCTTAATGAACATAAAGTGCCTAGAGAAGTGATTAGGGACATTATTTCACCAACTAATCTGGGCGAATCAATGGTACAATTAATTAATTTAACTAAGAAGGAGACAAAAAGAATGAATTTACGTTTCCCAAGTGCCAGTAAGGATAACAGAATCTATTTTAATAAGGAGGAAGAGATGCGAGCGGGCTTTAACCCAAATTCCTAAGGGCAAGCAACACGATTTGCTTTGGTACCAAACACATGTATAGCCTTTTTGTAATGTAAGGATGCATCAGCTTTTTGGAGCACCTCTTAATGAAACCAAGCGCGGACCTGGCTTTACTTAAAAATAACTCAATGTGCAAAATAAAACGAAATCTTTGGTCGAAAGAACTCCTAAATCGAGTCAACGTTTTCCAACTTGTGTGAATCAATTATATACTGAGTATTGAATGATTTCCTTCTTAAGAAAGAAAGCTTGTTGCATTTTTTGAGATTTAATTTCATAAATTTTCACGAGCGCCGTGTAACCCAATTTTTTAAGTCACTTTGAAGTTGATACGATTGCGATTCCAAGGAGAAGGAGGAAAACGGTTTAACATCGTCAGCGTGCATTAAGATCTGGCTGGATTTAATCACCGGTCCTAAGTGTCTGCCTTGCGGCACGCCAGACGTCACGGGAAATTCCTCTGAGGTGATCGAGTTAACCACAACCCCGAATGATCTGTTATGCAGATAAGAGATTATCCATTTCACTAAGTAGAAAGGGAAGCCGGAGGCATAGAGTTTGAAGATCAATAAGTTTGGTTAACTAAGTCAAGCGCTTGTACGACATCCGTGCGAGAATCTCTAGAAAAAGCCTTAAAAACATGGCAAGTAAACTCTAAGAGATTCGTGGCAGTAGATCTTCCTTTCCAAAAACAATGCTGGAATGGAGAAATATAAGATTTAATTACAAAAGCTGGATGTAAGACACTCAACTTGGCGATGCCTCAATAGCTTTCAACGTGATGTGTATATCCACATTTGTGAATTGGAATAAGGAAAGTATTCCTCCAACATAAAGGCAAAACACATGATTCCAAGGACTGATTAAAAATCATTCAAATAATATCACACAGCTCAACAGAGCATGATCTAAGTATACATGATGAAATCCCATCATGTCCAGGCGCACAACTATATTTTAGAGACCTCAGACCATCTAAAATGCCATTTTCTGAAATGACTACGTTACGAATCGAAACCGAAAAGTGAGCATTTTGTCCACTGGATTTTGTATTTGCAATAATGTTGGTGGTGGAGGTAATTAAGGCTTGCCTTGCAACAGAATAGGCAAAATAGTCGCAAGCAAAACCACTTTTCATAAATTTTTGTTAAGCTTGTTTTTCCTATTTTTGTGACATTTAATTCTCTTGTTAAAACATGGCGGCCATTTACTTTGAGGGCGATCGGAATGGATGTAGAAATAGCTAGGTTTAATACATTATAGAACGGTGACTGTAAGGTTTCAATATTTCCAGCAGAAAAATAGAGCATAATGTATGAAAGATGACAATTAAGCAGTAAGCAATATTGGTTTCGTTAAAATCATAATGTTTTGTGAGGCCGTTTCGGCCCTTTCCTTAGGCTGGGGCAACTCAGCGGCCCAGGGGAAGAAAGCAAACACAAGAAAATTTATATTTGCAGGCACTTGGTTCTGTCCTTTTATTCAATTCATTTTACTTGGCACATTTAATTAGCGTTTATAAACTGTATTCTGCTTTAGTAAATTCGATCTGAGTTTTATAAATTATATCCGGTGTTATCGGCTCGAGAGCCTAACACAACCGACTGGCTCGAAAGCCAAACTTCGACTACTTGCCGGCTCGAGAGCCCAGCATTCACTTCTTTCTCTCGAATCCCGAACTCGACTGTCTAAAACTAACTTTCTCTAACCTATTCGCACCCTATACTTACGCTATCCTATCTTAATCTATTCCTATTCTACCCCTATTCTATTCCTACGCTATTACTTATTCTATCACTAATCTATTCCTAAACTATTCCTTATTCTATTCCTAATCTAGTCTTATTCTATTACCTATTTTATCTTAAGCTATTCTTACTTTAGCACTCCCCCTCCCCAGAGACGGAGAGTCCGTGAGGCCAAAACGAGGGTACGACTTTGGGTCCTCACAGTTTATTGGAGGAAGTTAGATTTGGCACGTTAGAGTAGTTCAACAGACCATCGATTTACAACTATCACCAGGAAATTTGCAAAGCATTGATGTAGCGGTGTGATATTACAATTAGAAGTACGGTTCTATTGAAGTCATGTACTATCAAATAATTCATTGAAAAACACAACAGCTTTATCAGGACCATCCAGCCAGAATTATCACTTTAATGCCAAATGAATTATGGTAAATTGAAGCCCCTCAACTCTATGCCTATATCAGTAGATTCAGACATTTCGGCCATGTCACAAATGAGGGTAGCATATTTCTTATAAATACAGATATCCGCATTTAGGGGAATATAAGAGCGAGTTACGCATAACTGTTTATTGGCAATTTTTGCCCGAATGTTAATAAGTTCGACGTAGTGAGAAGTAGGAAATTCAATTGTATATGACGAGACTGCAGTAGATATGGCAATTAAACACCTTCACCAGTGCGATCTGCTGGACCCTTTCTGAAAACCTGGAAAGAATTTTGAAAAAGTTCCGATGAATATAAGTCAGGTTTTAACTAGGTTTCAGTGAAAGCCAAACAAAAAACTCCGCACTTACTGAATTTAAGAAAGTAGAGCGAATTTTTGAGTTTAGGCCACTAATGTAATGAGCCTGAAGAAACTACTACTAAATTAATATTACGAGCTCGATTTCGAGATATGAGTTCCTTAATTAAGGATCCAACTGACCACAATGATCTGTTTAACAAAATTTCCATATTTCCAGTCGGAACTAACTTTTTAAAAGACAAGATACCTCTAGGTTGAGATCGAGCCAACTTTGAAATGCTAACACGCTTTAAATTGACGCATGTGACCTTAGTAGCCAGATTACTTTTTATGTTTTCCTCAGGAATGTTAGGCGGCAATCTTGATACGAATATTGCCTTTTTGGAGGATACTGCCGTCAAGGAGACGTCATCTCTACTAGGAACAATAGGATTCGCAGGTAAAGAGTTCAAAGTTAGCGAGAATATAGAGGGGATGAGTACACTTGCACGTGCAGCTTATTTGACTTGCCCAGCGTGGTGACCCGCCAACACAACCGAAAAGCAAGTTGGTGTGGAGGGGGATGGGCGGGCGGATTTGTTAGTTTTGTTGATACTTTTTAGAGACGAACAGAGAGTAGCCTGAAGGGCACCACTGGGAGGAGATACCTTTGCCAATTCAGCGCAGCTGAAACAAGGGCGTCCAGCTTATTTGTAACTATTTTATTACCAGCTGACTCAACGATGCCGGAAACGTTAATATCGTTTGTAGGCTAGGATGCAGCAGTTACGTGAGTCGACGAATAAGATTTATGCAAAGGCGTAGGTGAAATACCACACGCTACGCTACGAACTCTTTTACAGACTGGGAGAGAAGATGGGGGCTCTAGATAACGCCACTCATCAAACATTGCTGGTAATTTTCTCAAACTTTCTACATAAAGTAACAAGATTTTTGGTTAATTCAGAAAACCCTTTCCTTGTCCCCGTGAAAGGCTTATAAAAGTCAATGTTCTGCTTCCTATAGCGGGGGCAAAAACGCTCGCAAAGCCATCAAGTAATGAATCGTTCAGATTCAGCGCCTGTTATTATTCGACATAGTGTAAAAAAACATTCCATGTCAAAAAGTAACAGACAAGCTGGAGATTGTAGAAAAAAGAAAAAACAAAAGTTTGTTACATACACAAAAATGATCTCTCAAGTAAGGCGCAAACTTCACACTATTTAAGACACAGTAAATAAAGATCAAGCCAAGAGAAAAACTGTGAACACACAGAAAAAAGCAAGAAAGAGATTTATTGGCGCGAACACAAAGTGCTGATCGCAAAAACCAAAATGAATATCTCGACAAAAAGTTCAATATAATTCAATTAATTAAAATTTTTTAATTATATACTTTTATAATTAGTTGGGCTTTAAATGCGTATAAAGCAATCAGTTATAAAAGAGAAATTGCAAAATTTCTTCACATAAAATAAAACAGTACAACCACAGCGCGCGCACAGATTTGTTTTGTTCTGCTTTTGGTCCGAAAAAAATAGACCTATGTAATGCAAATTCCCTACCGTTAATTTTTTTGCTGAAACGTTATTATGAATTCATTTTCATGATAAAGGGTTAAAAATTAAGTCTTTTTCTGAAGAGCTTATTACTTATGGGATATCTTACATGAAGTGGAGCCAAGAGACACATGTGATCCAATTAAATCCACCTAGTTTTTTTATTTAATTACTATCACAAACAAATTTTCATCACAAAGTATTAACAATTAGGCTTTTTTGGCATAAAGGGTTTACGCTTCATGAGAGCTCTTCTATTTGCTGGTATCCAAACAAAACGTACCTGATCTAAATTCGGTAAGGTAGATTTTTTTGTCAATTTATTATTATGAGGCAATTTTCACTAAGAAATGTTGTCAATTCGATCTTTTTACCATGTAAAGCTTCCATTTCCACAGGAACGGTTAGATGAGAGGGGGCTCAAAAAATTGTCAACCCGGTCGAAAGTTTTCGGACCAATTTGAAATGTCGAAATACTATTACTAAGCCTCTTTTGCCACGGAATACTTTTCCATATAACGACTTTTCAGAATAGGGCGTTACAAGAGGAGTGATCGAAAAAGTGAACCGGTACCAAATGTCATAAAAAAATCTCAAAAATTGCGACCTGCAGCTTGAGGACAAAAATACATTGGCAGAGATCAGAGGAACAAACAGGTTTATGAAATGATTCTGAATCGTATAATAAAAGATAGGTCTGTCTTAAGCCCTTCTGGGTGTTACATACGTCCGCACTAACTTAACATAAGGTATTCTCTATAGAATCACTTACGAACATTTTTATTTGTTTGGATGGTGAATCAATAACGGTGAAAAAATGCTTTCAAACATTTGAGCAGGATTCAAACGCGTATAATTTATAATAACATAACAGGTTTACCCCAACTTTTTCGAGAAGCTGAAGAAGCGAAAGATTACGAATCTTTAAAAGTTTTGTTAGTCAAACTCTGAGCAATGCACAGGAAATTATCAGAAGGCACTTCCTATCGGAAAAGTTGGTGTTATGGATGCAGTTGATTAACCAACCCATAATTTAGTAAGCGGATTAAGAATTAAAAACGAATATAAATGTAGGCAGCTAAAACGTTTAAAAAACATCAAAAGAAGTATGAATTATACAAAACATTATGTCAGAATAAAACGGAAGAAAAAAGTCGAACAAAAAATGTACAAAAAAAACTGTTTCAACTGTGAGTTAACTGAACATAAAAAGGCAGAAGGCGAATCAGAAACTAAACGCTTTAAACGTAATAAATATGAGCACATTTCATTTTCTTGGTTTTCTTCTAGAAAATTTTTCAAGTATACACCTTCCTTACTGGTTTTCATGAGTGACAATTTTCACTAAGAAATATTGTCAATTCGATCTTTTTACCATGTAAAGCTTCCATTTCCACAGGAACGGTTAGATGAGAAAAAATTGTCAACCCGGTCGAAAGTTTTCAGACCAATTTGGAATGTCGAAATACTATTACTAAGCCTCTTTTGCCACGAAATACTTTTCCATATAACGACTTTTCCGAATAGGGCGTTATAAGAGGAGGGATCGAAAAAGTGGACCGATTTGAACCATTTCCCATAGCGTTTGTCCCTTGGCCGCAGTACGCCTGTGTACCAAGTTTCATCAAAATATCTCAAAAATCGCGACTTGCAGCTTGAACACAAAAATACATTGACAGACATCAGAGCATAAAACAGGTTTAGATTGGTTTAGGGAATGATTCTGAATCGACCGGTACATCAAAAAGTTGGTTGCAAAATTGTAAAGAATGTGTAAACACACCGAAATAGAAATTGAAAACGATTGAAGAAGACTTTTCAAGAATTGAACCGAGCTACAAAGCAGAAACTAAAAAGGTGAAAGTGACATTGCAACGATACTGCCTACATTCTACCTGTCCAAAAACTATAGAAAACTACTGTAGTAGATTTTACGGCAACTCACAAGTGCTACTTTAGGAGGATTTGACGGCGATGTAGGTATGAGACCGATGTATGCACCTTTGCTAATCTAGCTAGATCGTGACACGAGGGACGGGTTCTATATTTTTGGCTCACTGACACTCTTCACACTGTTACAACTAAAAGAATACCACGTACTTACCATTTAACAAATACACAGACGGACGTAACCTAACATAACGAACGGGCGTCCCTTGTTCTCTTGACCCTTCCTACACCTCCCTGCCTATGGTCTGCTTTGATCCATGACGTGTATGGAAGACCCCTTAAAACCCTCTAAACTGCCTTCCTTTAATATGTTAAAATATATATTAGTTACGGATTAATTTCTTTTGCTCTAATTATGTATCTGGGCATTTCTGTATATGTTTATATACGTATAGTAACATTTATATATAAAAGAAAAATATCGTTTTTTTTTTTTTAATAAAATGATCATTAATATAAATATATGATGCCACGTTTACTTGTTCGAGAAAGTAGTCACATATATTTAAAGAGTAAGGTTGTGTAATATGAATATATATATATATATATATATATATATATATATATACATATATATATAAATAAGATAATGAAATACGCAGGGCCATAATTATTGCCGATTAATGTTTCCCATTAGTTTGGCGAGAAGCCCTTCGATGATGAGTGGCGCCATTCTTATCGCTGGAATTGCTAGTAGATGCCACGGATCCAAAAGGGACCAATCCAAATATTCCATTCTTGCTTTGGTCATATGAACTAATTTATAGCAGTAGTTTAGCAACACATACTCTTCATACCTATAAACAATTCAAAATCCAACTCTATTTTCCGAGAAAAACATTTCATGATGAAAAGAAAATACAAAGCGAATGTGAGGACCAATATGCACATAGAGAGAGCTGCTGTGCTTTAAAAAGAAAATGTATTTATCACATCTCCACCGACATCGGAAAATGTGATTCAATAGAAAGTTGTTAACAACTTGAGGGACGAGATATCCATCAACAAATTTTTAGATGGTGTCCGTACATATATACATGAGTAAATTCAAACCAAATGAACTGAATTTAGCTTTGTCAAGTTCAAATGAATATTTAAGTACATGATTGAGTTTATCTATTTATTGTTATTATTTTTTTTTTTTATTAGGAGAAACCTGCACAGCTGTTTTTCTTGCCCATATGCGGTATAAGATGGATGAGCTATACTGGAAGAATTCCGCAAGCGCTCAACAATCATCGCAAGATGAACAACCAACATAGATGCAAAACATCAAATGCTACGCCTGCGAGGAAGCAAAACTAGGAAGTAAAGATAAGCACTTGAATTATTTTCCCGGGGAATTTATGGTGTTCATTTATAGGGAATATAAGAAAGCTTTTCAATTTAAACTACCCGACTATCCAATTATTTGTCATAATTAAAGTAGGTACGATATTCATTTATTTTTAACGCAATTGGGGCCTAATTTGTCAGTTGTGCCGTGTAATAAAGAGTTGTATATATCAATTACGAAGAAAATAATAGAGGGGTAGCCATTTCACAAAACATTTGCTTCCCTCCTTTAATATATTTTGCACTAAATTGGCATTCTCGTCACGAACTTTTCCATTTTGTCTTCTTAAAATGGTCCTAATATATCATTCTCCTTATAATCCGTAATAATGTAAGTAACAGAATCTGTAATTTTTATTTTACTAATATGAAGTATTTCGGCGGTACAGTTCAGTTCATAGCCCTTAAGAAAGGTTAATTAAATTTGCTAATTTCAACATTATCTCCAACTTTAAACTTTGGTTTTGGAAATGATTTGTGAAAATTATATACACTGCTTATTATCTGCTCCTCGTTGTTTTTGTCGACTTCATTTGGTCTTTATATGATATGATATATATTATTGTATTTGGCTAGTAAGGTTTGAATTAAGTTTAAGTTGTAATTACCATTCATACTAAATATTTTTCACATTAAGTTTTTTAATGTTGGATTGATTCTTTCACATATGAACACTTTCTTTTGAGCGTATGTGTGATAATTATTAACTTCATAATCTTTCATCAAATTTTTAAAATCCTTACTAAAAAATTCCTTATCCAGATCAGTCTGAATAGTTTTTGGAGAGACATATCTTCTTTCTAAAACCTGTCTCATAGCCTGAACTGTCTTAGATGAACTTTTAGATTTTACTGGTTTTGCGAAAGCATATTTTGAAAATACATCAAAAAAGTATGTGAAGCCTTTATTTAGTTTTTGAAATGGAATTAACTCAATTAAATCTGTTTGGTAGGTATCATTAATTTTTTGAATTAATCGCCTTTGAACAACGTTTTTTCTGGTTGGTTTGTGAATCTCATTGACTACTTGAATTTTACTCATTTTCATTCATTTATATTTTCAGAATTCTCGAATGTAGCTTAATATCCTTCCTACTCTTGTTTGACATCTTTCGAGAAAATTCAAACCATAATCTTAATAAATCAATCTTAACATCAGCATGAACGGATGTGGAGATGTCACCCAACTGAACATCAGTTCTATTTAATTCCACGCCCTTTGGTAAAAAATGTTTATAATAAACGCACGAGATTTGTTTTTGTAACAAACTATTCCAACGTAGGAATGTTGATAAAAGAAGTCCAACTTGAGTACTCAATCAATCTCCACGTTTAAGCATCAAGTTTTGCCCTATGACCATTTTGATGTTCTAGGATCCTCTCAGATTCCATAAACTCAAATTGATCCAATTTTAGTTGCATGTATTCCTTGTACGCCATTAAATGAATCCATTGATCACGGGTAAAACCAATGAAATTGCATTCAATATCTTGTAGCCATAACACTGATTTAAAATTTCTTGAAGGTGAAAAACCACATTTAATTTCAGTTTTTAAATTGATGAAAGCCAAAAATTAATTGATGGTCTTGGTTTCTTTTTAGTAAACGCTGAGTTTTCTGCGCAATTTTCGATATGTGATCCATTTAATGTGACGACGCAACTAGTACTGAAAGTGACGTACTTTTTTAGAATATAAACCCGAAGACTATATAAAATCAGCTCAGCATTTGTCTGTAACTCATCAAACTATGTCTAACATAGCTAAAACTACGTTCACTCTTGTTGATTTCCATTGTCGTGGAAATCAGAAACAAATTTTTATTAAAGAGTCAGCATATATGAGTCCGAGTTCTGTTGTAGCTAATTCCTTTGAAAAGAAATTAAATGAGAAAATTAGAGCTCAAAACCATTTTTCTGCTATATTTATTCATGGTTTAAAATGGTGGGATGGAGTAAGAGACTATTCCTGTGGGAAGAGAAAAACAAGAATTTCTTCAAAAATATTTAAAATCCAAAGTGGTATTTTCACACTCATGAACCTTCCAACATCTTTAAGAAAATTACCTAATTATTTGACTAACTGCCCATATCATCGAAATGACTTTAAATTTAGATGTGCTCTCAACCATTTATATAAATTTTTTATCTACATTGAAAAAACTCAGACGCCATTAAAGTTATAAGTTCAGGTTAAATAAATATTTATAAAATGATATATTCTACGAAGTCCTAGTTTATTCTGCATTTTATAATTAACAAGGCAACATGTTTTATCAATTTTACCATCCATTTACTATACTTATTAGTGGACTATCAGACAAAACAACATTTTTGAAAAATCTTATTTATAACAAGGATTTCTTTATTAATAAAATACTTTGGTGTTATGCGAAACCTAATGTGGATAATGTGGCGAATATTGAATATAACAATGGAATACAAGAGAAGTTGGAAAATGTTCACAATGAACCAACTCTCATTATACTCGATGACTTAATGATGCGCTCTTTCAACAAAACAATTTGTGCACTTTTCACTAAGAGGGCCCTTAGTAGAAATTTTTCTGCCATTGTAAGAAAACAGAGCGTTTTTCACAAATCGTCGCACAAAAGAGATATTTCATTGAATTCCAAATATATATTATTTTTAAAAATCCTAGAGATACCCTACAGTTTCAACATTTAGTAAGACAAATTCATCCCGAAAACTCCTCTCAACTTAAGAAAATATATAAAGATGTCACAAGCGAACCCCACGGTAATTTATTAATCGACTTTACACAAAGCGTAAATAATTTATTAAGATACAGAACGAACATATTTAATTCGAATTTTTGCTATTGTTTACTGGAGAAGATAGTTTTAAAAAGCAGTTTAAAGCGACTGGCATTGTCATCAGCCGTAACTTGAATAGTTTACTGCGGGTATGATTGAATGTTAGAAATAGATAAAAGAAGAAACGTGAAAGTTACGCTTCAAAATGAATACGATACAAATAGATAAGCACTTCAGGCAAATCTCTCTACTAAGAAGTACTTCCAAGGTTTTTTTTCAGCTAATAGTTTACCAAACCTACTCTTACAATAGCAAATACAGACTACTCTAATCAACAAGGAGAACATTGGGTTGCCTTTTACTTCAATTCGAAGACAGGAGCAGAATATTTTGAGATGATCAAAAACCATTGAAAAAACAATTTTGCAATTTTTTAAATAGAAGCTGCGGGACGTATACTTAACACAAGGAGCAACACCAAGGAAGCTTTTAAAGCACTTGCTTATATCAAACAATTTAGTAGAACTGACTACAACTTTAATAATAACAAAATACCCAAATTATATAAAAAGGATTTTTAATAAAATAAAAGTTACATTTTCAGTTTAGGCCGCAAACCTTTTATTTTCGTTCTGAATAAACTCAAAAATAGGTGCATTAGCTATAGATATATCCCTTGCTTTTATACGGGTTTTTGGATGGGAATACTTGACTAGGGCGCTTCGATAAAAATATCCACAGTAAGTCCCGCTCAGGTGATTCCAATATTTTCTCCAAATTGTGTTGCTTTTGCTTTACATTTTATACGCTGTGCCAAATGATAATTCGTCAATCTTATATGTATAGACTTGTTCTAAAGTTTTCCAGACATCGTTAAGAGTCTGCAGAAAGGACTATTAGGAAAGTTGAAAAGAAAATATCAGATTTTTAGAATAATATATGTGATGAAATATAGTCCTTATGTTTCTTATTTTTTACCACGTCTTGTTTTTTTTTGCTAATATTGAGCACGTACTTCTTTCTCCAACCAAGGGTTTGAAGAAACTGACCAAAATGATTATTGTGTAGATTAAACGTAGCTCACATTCACATCATTATCGCTCTGACTACCAGAAGAATAAAATAACACATTGTTAATTGTTTTTTATTTAATTCTTTAGTTTATTATTTCGTCCTAATTAATTTCAAGAATTGTATCGTAGAAAATATCATTTAAAAAAGATTGATAATCTTTCGTAATTGGGGGTATATTAATGTTGGAAAGTTCGTGATGGGAACCATCATTGAAATAATGGTCATAGTTTACGTCTTCGTTGGAATTTGCGTGAGACCAATATCGGGGGTCGTAGTCTGTATTGCCACTTTAAATGAACTGCCACATTTGGTTGTTCTCTATGAAATTTGATTGGGAAACGGTTGCCCAATTTAAGTCTGACCTTTCAGAAATTTGCGTCTACAACACTGGAGATTATCTATTAGGTTGCTTTGATAAAAGATCTTCAAGATCATTTGCGTTGTCGTCGGAAATCGAATTAACTTCCGGACTTTGAAAAATATAAAGATGACGGTGTTTGTTGTCGTCTGAGAATGTTAGGTATCTAATGTACTCATTCCTCCCTTATGTCGATCTTCGCCTTGTGTTAATGATAATGTTGGTGTTGATATTGTAGACGTTGTGCTGTTGATTGATTCCATTTTTTATATATTTAACAATTTAAGTTATATAATTTTTACACAAACTGGTCGACTTGATGGTTTGATTATTTTTAGATTAAGTTAACAGAAAACTTTGCTTATATAGGATAGAAACGTACGCTTATCTTCAAGCGTTATCTGTAAAGTTCCAACTGGCTTTTATTGCCTTTAGATTTTTCTTGATAAAAAGTCTTAAGTATGATCATAAAGTAATAAATAAAATACAATATTACCTTTTTTGTCGTACCGTAACACTGATTCTTTCTCCACCTTCAGCGGGGTATTTATAAGAATGGAAATATAACGCGGTACCTTTATAAATACCCTTTTCATCTTTCAAGTCCCTCGTATAACACGTGTTTTCCCCCTTATAATGCGGAGATTGCCCACTTTATATTTCTGCACTGTGACTTATTTCAATCGACAGTGAATAAACATGTCATAAAACTGTTTTTGGAATTATGTGAAATTAACCGTTTCTTACCTACATATGTATAAGTTTTTTATTAAAAATGTTCTTAGTTTGATTTTAATAAAACGTACATATTTCCTTCATAACATAGTTTTTCCTTAATATTCGTTTTAAATCCACTGCAGCGATAAAAGTTAAATGTGATGAATCATTTATACGTAACGCTTTATACGAGGTCGTAAAAACGCTTTATACGGGAATTCCCCTATAGCGCGTTTTCCTATAACGCTGAACCAAACTACTGCGTTTTAGGGGGATTACTATACTAATAATAAGAATACAAATGAGGAAAGATCATTAAACGTTTGAGTGTTTTAAAAGGCTTTATGGTGAAATAGCTGCACCATCAAGAGTGCACCTTATTACTTCCTTTTCCTGGAAATTTAGTTATGCATTTCTATGCACGTTCGTGTTTAAGTGCTATCAGCCTCATAAATAATGTATGTCTTTGAAAGAATCCTTTTTTCGTTTGCTCATTAGGATGGTCGAAGGAGATTTTATATGATAGATAATATGAAGGTGTGTGATAGGGAGATATGTATGTGGTGCTATCTTTTTTTTGTTCGTACTTTCTTTCGAACAATCCCTTTTTCTCGGAAAATAGAGTGGGATTTTGAATTGTTTGTAGGCATAAAGGGTATGTGTTGCTATTTAAACGCGAAGCGAAAGGGCAAATGTTACGCGTGCTAGGGAATACGGAGAGGCCATTAATGAAATAAGCACAAAAAAACAAAAAAAACGGTGCCCTTTTCTGCGGGCTGAAATTCGCGTCGACGTTCCCCCGTACATATATTACTGTTCGGAGAAGCCATTACTGAGATAAAAAAGGACATTTTTTCTACGGCGCAAATTAGCGTCGACTTTTCCACATATATACACTATAGGTTACTTTAGTTGCCACAAAGTCAAAGGCTATAAACTATAAGTGTTCCACAAAGATATTCTCTGGTGATTACAAATGCCCGTAATATCAGCAGCGTCAACCATATACTCGGCGATAGAACGCTAGTGCCAGCCACTGTGAATCCATTTTTACCGCCTCCTTCATTGTTTATCTAGCACGGTACGACTAATGAAAGATCAACACCAAAAGCAAAATATAGAGGTAAAGTGCGTACTTCACACCCAAGATATCTTCATTTTGTTAACCATAGATAGTTTCATACCAAACACGATTGATATTAAATGTATACCAATGATTGTTAATGACATCAATTACAGTTACATCAATTTTTGCAAAATATAACGTGCCTGAAGCATAAGTTTGCCAATTAGCACAATCAAACAAACCAATACCACAATAAACCTGGAAGAATAACCAGTTAGAATGGTGGCCCAACTGGCAGAGTATACAGGCCAATAAAGCAATAAACACTGGATATGGAATCCTAACCATGTTCGAAAAGCGCACCCAACGACGAAGATATATTTGTTCGCTTGGCTTGTTTTCATTTACTATTATAGCGACAATTGCAACTGAATTCGGTGCTAACTGCGTGGGATTTTAGATCCTTGGCTGCAGCCAACTTCCATTATTATATTGATATTTGTGTTCCAAAAGTTTTTTTAACTGTTTGTGTTGCTAATATGCCATCTTTTTTGTATGACTGCATAGATTTCTAATTCATCGTTGGTAATAATGTTATGATTTTCACTTATATTCATGCTCTGTCATAAATTCACAGAATATACAATTTTTCTATAAATATTTCACTTGTATTATTTTTAAATGTCTTTCACATTATGTAAACGAACATTGTGTATTATCTTCGCATAAACTATATTGAATAGAATGAGTAGAAGATAGCCTTTTCTTAGTTTTTTGCATACACGCACTTTATTCTGATTACATTTTTCTTCTTTTTTTCGTTTACTTTTTTTTGGATATTAGCGTAACTTATATTTAAGTACAATTATCAATTTTTGTTTAAAATTCGAGGAAACTTTGTATAATTAATTCATTTTCAAGCCATCCCAAATTAAGTTCGCCCATCTTTTCTTCTTTCATACCGAACAAACACGCAAAGGCCGAAATCCAAAAAAGAAAAAAAATATGTCAAAACACTATCTCTCGTTGCCAGCTCCCTTTGCGAGCGAACTTGAAGTTAAACCAACATCAACTAATTGCTTTTTGCGCAAACCATTTTTTTCTCGTAACCTAAAAATATTTGTGTATGAAATCACATCACTATCCACCATTATCAACTGCCAAATTGACTGTGTTAAATTAAATACTCTGCATCCAGAAAAGTGCCGATGTGATGCTGAAGCCGTATTTGAGTTGGAATTGAGCGGGATTTTGTTGCATAAAGATTATATACCTTTGAGGTAACTTTACATAGTTCTTCAGTGTCCTCAAGAGTATACATGAGGGAATGGCATGACATCCAAGTGTACAATAATATTTAAGTGACCTTAAATATGTCATTTTCTACGATGACGAATCGAAATCGAGCTTGTCATTTGGTATGGGTAGCTGCCATTCAAATCAAAATCAGCAATAGAGAAGTTTTGTCAGTTTGCGGAGTATCAAACGACATCCTTCAGGTGTGCTTGCTTTGGTTATCTCGTCAAGCTCTCCAGGCATTCAAAATTGCGTTAAAGTCTATAACTTACCCACGGATTATCGTATCGTCTTGTAATCCTTGCTTTTCAATATAGGGGAGAGAGTGTTATCCGTTCAATTGCATAAATCATTATGTAAATCTGCAACTTCGAGTGGAATGGATTATAACCAGTGTAACTGACTGTAACCAGTCTCGAGGAAATCTGTTTAGGCTTTCCTTGTCGGGCCAAGCTGGCAACCGAATCAATGTTTACTGTCGACGAGCGACAAAAATGGCGAAAGTCGTGCTTCTGGTGGTGATAGGCACCCATTGGGTTGTTATGCTAGTGCTATGGTAACATTACATAAAACATATTACAAAGTGGGGCCAAGAAAAAAAACGATACAATTATGGCAGTTAACTAGAACACCGACATCGTGTCAAGCGTCGCATATGTTGACCCACTTCAACGAAAGAGCCTAAATGAACCAGAATTGAAAAGCATCCTCTCCTTCTTCTCCGTCTTCTTATTAAGTGGTAGTATGTGTCCGCATATTTTAAACATATTTAGACCCGTACATTTGTAGCCGTTTTTAATGACACCGCATAGAAGTCAAAATATGAAATGCAATAATGTTCATTGCAAAACTAGGAAGAGATACTTTGGTGCATATGTAAAAATTAGCATCACACCTATTTTTTAAAATCATAAGGTAAGCTTTTACTTTGAGGCCACGTCTTTTATTTGAAGTGCCCAAGGGTACATATAAATCAGTTAAAATGAAGAGATTCGGAAATAGTTGCTGACCAATCACTCAGTGAATGTTTATTATACGTGTGACAAGATGATGTTCAGAAAAAGAGGACCAAGAGACATAGCGAGTGGTAGAGATGTAGGTAGTACATGCTCTATCGACTGAGCGTATGCGTGCTATACCAACGACGGCACAAAAATCTAAATTGAACTATGGCCTGCCAGATTGGGAACTCACCGCGGGCAACGCTGATTGTCGCGCTTTTTAACTAGTTAAGTACGCAGTAGTCCAAACACCTTCATAATGTTCGCATACATTAAAAAGTGGAAATTTGGAAAATAACCATTGAAATTTTTAACTTCCGCATGTCATTACATGGCCGTGCTGATGTGTCCTTAGGCGCCTCCTAACTAAAGCGGATACGTAAAGAAATACGAACTATCCTCCACATTTGCACTTTAAATTTTTCATTCTTAATATATTTTTTAGTTCTATTTCATTAACATATTTAATAGTAGAATTAAATATATTATTACGAAAACACTATATTTGATGATTTGAGTTTTCAAAAAAATTAGTCGATTTTCTAATATGGCAAATTCTAAAGAGAGGGAAAACCAAATACACCTCTGTCATGCAGATGACGACTGGCGAAAAGATAATCAATGATGATGAACGATGGATTTAGGTAAAGGTAAATTGTTTCTAAAAAGACATATAAGCATGACATTTGTGGAATGCAAAGTCGGAGAAAAATGAGTCGAAGGAGACAAGTCAAGAGAATTGAATTGCAGTATTCGTAGGACAAGACCAAAGCTAGAATTAAAGCCTTGTGAACATAAGTTCCTGCAAATAATTTGTAAAAGATCTAAGAATATTAAATAAAACCTATACTATTCTAAAAGACACTAACTTAATATCAAAAGGAGTTGCATAATGTCTGATATTTCCTAAATGTGTTGCATGATGGATTTCCATTCTTATTAGTGTTTAATGAATTTCCTGACAATTTTTATTAATTCACAGTCGTGTAATACGTATTTATTGCATAGCGTCGATTGGTAAAACTATGAAAATCGTTATTTACTTTTATTACTTACCTACAGACGTATTTTGGACAATTTTATTTAAATTTCAAATAAACGTAATTTTCCTTCTCTTTCACTAGTTCTGCTTTATTCGTTCACCGTGAACGATAGCAACGGAAGCTCACAGATACAAAGCGTTTTAAAACCAATATCAACCTCCGCCTTCGTTGGAAACAAACACAACTTCCAGAAAACGAGCAAATTATCTTTTGCTAAGTGAACCCTCTTTTAAAAATAAATATGCATTTATGACACAAAGATTACCAAATAGAGTTAATATGTGTAGAAAGGGAGATACCATATCTATATTCTACTGAAAACAACAACATACGTTGTCGTCTTTAGACAAATCAATTTTGAAGCTATAGGAGAGATATTGAAGGAGGGTGCTGTCAGTGATTAAATCTAAAACTAATATCAATTGTGAGTTTTGCAGAGTTAACAAATCACGTATGGAACCGTTGTCTGTATCTTTGCTGGACAGGTCAAATGACACTTTAAGGCTAATCCTCTCTGATGGCTTGGTCTAATCAACATTAAATCCGATGGTGTTTCAGACTCACAAGCAAAGTTGTGTATTTCAAGAACACGACTCTGCGATCGTTTTAAGCAAAACACACCGAAACCAGTGAAAACCAAAATGAAATTACTTTATCATGGGATACTCAATAGTGTTTAAAACACATCGGCACTTTTACCTAGAATCCCGTAAATGTGTTGAACGGTGGATGTGATATATAGGGTACCAACGCAAATAGGAAGAAGACAAAGATAAGCTGACAGTATAGTTTTCACCTAAAAACACTAAACAATCGTGTGATGAAAAATTCTGCGATTGAAAGTAAAATTTTTTAACATGGCAGGAGAAGATAAACTTAATCTTGACGGAAAAGTTGGTATTGTCGGTGATATATCAGAGTTGTCAGACAATTTTGAAGATAATAAAATAAGGGAACCGGAAGATGTTGGTGATAATTTACAAAGCCGTGGAAGAAAACCTGTGATTGTGTGTGACTATAAACCTGGTGGGCCAAAGAAATACTAAGATGTTCTGAATATTGGTTTCAATGATAAGCGATACGTCATCGTGTGCGAATTTCAATGATGTGGTAAATTTAATGAAATCAACATTATTAAAAAGGAAAAGAGAATTATCTTAAAAAAAAGATTAGACTGATCTGGCACGCGAATGAACCACGAGAATATAAGTCGGTTTACGTTGTAGTATAATAAAAAAACGAAATACGCTACACTAGCAATACTCCACAATATGATTTGCTCAAACGTTTTTAACTATTGTACGATTGTACGTGTATTTAAATGACAACTGTTATTGGAAAACATATACATATAGTAACCCCAATTATTTCAAAACTAAAAATATATATAATAATAATAATATATTATTATTATTATTATTATTATATAAATTTAGCCAGATAATAAATTCTAAGACTAAAGTCTTAAAGCACTAGCATCCAAGGCTTTCGGCTTTTATTTATTTATTTATTTTTTTTTTTTATTAATATTATTATTATTTTTTTTATTAAAAACTCTACCGCACTTGAGGTTTGAACCCACGACCATTGAATTACTAGTCGAGACTCTTGCCTACTCGGTCACTCAGGCGGATAATAATAATATAATAAGGTTTTATTATTGAAAAATCATTTGTACTCGACTTATCATTTTCAAAATTGAAGCATATTTATATAGGGTGGGAAGAGACGGAAAGATAATGGAAATTGCAGTTAGAGCTAATGACGTTATTATTGACAATGGAGGCAAAGCCTCCAAAATGTACCAAGTTTTTTTTACATATTTAGGCGCACTACATGTAATTACTGCTACTAACACAATCTATTTGCAGAAAACCAACAAGCGGGAGGCTTGAGTGAAGTCCTTATATGGCGTTCTACGTGTATGGAAATAAGGGTAAAACAATACAGGATTGTAAGACAGGTGGTATGGAACGATTCCAACGATACAGCAGCTCTTAACTTGTATTTGGTTGTAATGGACCAGATATTTGTCATTGAGCTGAAAAACTTGAAATAAAAAAAAAGTTCATTATGGTCGTCTGGCAGCAGCAAAACATGTGACAACGTGCTTGTGCGGTTAATATTGGTTTAAAATAACCTTATCGCTCAGGTAAGCAATGTGCTAACAGAGCTTGTCTTGCTAGTACCATTGATGGAAAAATCTTATATTGGGTTTTTAAATTATTTTGCAAATTTCCTGATTTACAGGATATTCTGCAGCTATAACCAGCATTGAAACTGAATATATGGCGATGGCCAACCTTGTTAAAAAGCAATTTGCATTTTCTAGACGAGTTAGTCAAAGTTGGGCTAGCGACTTAACGTTTGGCAAAAAACATTGGAAATTATTGCAAGCAAGTTGGTCTGAACAGTAGTGTAAGTCGATCGAAGAACATGTCCACAATACACAATAAGACGAACTCAGTTTGCAAAAAGCAAAAAAGTTGGGTCTTTTTCGTTACTAATAAGCACAAAAGATACAACGTAGACCGCCATCCTGCAATAGAAAATATAAAAAAATCCAAGCCACGCTCATCTAACGTTGTAGAATGTTGCAACTTTAATCTCTTATCTCTTATCGAGAGTGGGAAGGAAGGCCGTTCTAGGTTGCCTGTATAGAAGTGGAAAAAACCGGCCTCGTCCCCGACAAGTATAGAGTGTCGAAAATATACTTTTTGAGTAATAGAGATTCGGCCACAGTCGAATAAAATTTATTTACTTGTTCTCTTCTTTCGCCTTTTATAAACTAGAGTTGAAAATTAGTTATGTCACTCTAAAATCGCCATTAAAAATAAAACCTTGAATATTGGCATATTAAATTTAACCTTAAGTGGAAATACCGTTAAATTGTGATGTAGTAAAACCATCGTAGCAAACGTACAGCAATAAATTGCATTTATACGACTAAGTAAAGAAGAAAGTAATATTTTTAAGTGGACTGTGCAAACGTATAGGTGCATCTTATTTTTGCACCCAGTGGTAAGAGCTATGAATTTCTGAGTGAATGAGAACTAGTTTAACATTTACGGTATTTTCTTTTATGCATGCTGTGTGCGTTTAAAAACGATAGAACAAGAAGTACTCACCTCAGCTTTCATGACGTCTAACATAATCTCTGCTTAAAAAATTTTTCACTAATTATTACTAGTTTTGGTGTTTGCCTTGGCCGCTATAAAACTTAAGGAAGTTTGATTAATGCGTTATTTTAATATAAACGAAAAAAGTTCACCGCAGCGATCAATGAATTACTTTTGACAAGCACTAAGATGTATTCTTTTGCCAAATATTTTAATAAGTTTACTTTAAAACTATCACTTTCATCACCGAATCATCGAATTAAATTTAATAAAAAAAATTCACCATTAGAGCTTCAAGGAAGTGCTGCTTTATGAATAATTAACAAAACTGTTTTAAATAAATAATTAAATTATGTTTTCTAGCAATTCTGCTAGACATCACAACTATGACTTGCAGCTCCAAAGTTCATG
This sequence comes from Glossina pallidipes, assembly GCA_000688715.1. Classification (NCBI taxonomy): domain Eukaryota; kingdom Metazoa; phylum Arthropoda; class Insecta; order Diptera; family Glossinidae; genus Glossina; species Glossina pallidipes. The sequence goes on along the minus strand of KK500175.1, from coordinate 82,516 downwards.
GTTTATGAGCTTATGAGCTACTAATTTCCTATGTTTCGTTTAAGTTGACGAAATTTGCTGAAACGCAACGACCGGCTTTAACACAAATACCACAAGCCAAAGACACAAAGAACTAAGCAAAGAATAAAGCCGTTGCATGCTCGATTACAACGTGCAGAAAGCTTTGCTAAGTTACACAAACATAGACATTTTGAAGTTTTTTATATAACGTAAGCAAAAGTAAGCTCTCTTTTTAGTAAGTAGTAAGTCATTAACTTAGCTAGATTGAGAAAATTTCATGCACATTATGTTAGAGATATCGGAACTTTTGCGCACTCATGTCAATTTTCTCCCATTTTCACGAAGATCTTCCGAGGCAGGAGAAAGACAGAAAGTGCACTCGATCAGTCGTATAAGAGTCATTTAAAAATGCGGATCCTACCCTACAAAAATCGTGTAGCCCTCACAAACCAAAGTGAAAATCGTAAGGCTCATTTAAGACATTAAAATAAAAAGAAGTAAAAATTAGGTCTGCATAAACAACTTTCAACCGTTTTAGACGGTTCAGGCCATAAACACTAACTCATCAATGCAAATGCAACACGTCAAAGCGCTATGTCAAAATACAATTTTTATTAAGAAATATTAAAAATTTTAAATTCGTTGTATATAAGGATCTTTCTAAAACAGTGCACGTACATCAGACGGCCAACTAATATAAGTATCAGAACGAAAAGAAGAAAAACGTTGCAAAGCGAATCTTAAATATGGCGCAACGCAAATTGTTTTCTATTGGTGATTGCAGATGTATAAATAAGAGAAAAAAGGCGACACAAAAATAACTTAAAACAATTTAAGATAATTAGTTTTCATGAAATAAGTTGGAAGTAGATTTCGAAAAATTAATTCGATATTGAGACTGATTTCGTAAGTTTATATATCGTCTCACTATGATTGAGAATGTCCGAATATAACCAAATTTTATTAAGCTTTTTACCTCATAGAAAGTTTCAAGATAAGATGCATTTTGTATTTAAAAGTCTCTGAATAAGTATTGCGTTGAGTAGTGCAGAGTATATAATATACAAAGCTCTCATAGTGTTTCTAGTGCTCTTTAATTAACGTTAAATTAAATATGGTAAACAATTCACGACAAAATAATTGTACTTCTTGAGCAGAGAAATAATACCATTCCCAAAAGATGTACGATTTAGTCTAATATATATCAATATTTTTAGAAAAAATTTTTGAACAAACCAGTTCGTATGCAATAAAAAGGGGTTTGCGTATGTGTGAAAAGAGCTGGCTTGTTGGAAACGTGAGTTTAAATTACTTGTCAGGGTGTTCCGCGGAAAAAAGGCGTTGAAGAATGCAGACCGAAACCACGAATTTACTTCGAATAAAAGGAACTAATGACATTTCTTTTCATTATGAGCTCGTGTCCTAAAATAAAACTTTATCAATTCGTAATTTGAAATAAAGGCAAAACCTTATCAGCATATTTTTTTTTTTAATTAGGTATTATTTTGTGCCGTTCTACATGCTTTTATTTAACTTGTTCGTGTGACAGAAAATTCGTTGATATGATCTTGCTGAAATCATGCACCTACCTTTAGTTACGATGACAACGCATTTAAAAGTAGATAATAAATCTTTCCGCGTACCAACGGTAATTTGGTAAATGTTTTTTGTAAAATAGTAATTAAATGAAGTTTTAGCTTAGTTATCTTGTTTCATTTCTTTTTTTCAAAAAAGAAGAATGCAATCATGCATTGACAAGATTGTAAAGTTCTCGCACGAGAAAGGGTTTTATGGCGGAGATTTTTGTTCGGTTGTTTAGAAAAGGAAAGAAAAATTTTGGTTCTAAGAAAAAGACATTTGAAAGATTAATGGTTTTGACGTCTGCCAGGAAAAAAATAAAAATTATTTTAAAAATAGAAAAGAAACACAAACATATAAAATAAAGAAAAGTCTGCAAATAAAGAAATTTGGCCTACGCTGAAATTTAAAGATAATCTAAAAATAGTACTTAATGTCATATAAAAGGTACTATATTTTAATAGAAAAACGGTACAAACATTTCTACCTATCGTAAGTTTTACTTAAATACACTTCAGCCATTGTTTGTAGTTCCATGTTAGTTCCTTGGCTTTGTTCAATTTTAAGTAAATACAGTGTTGCATAGGCAACATCGATGTCGTTATAAACATTATCGTTCATACCCGCAATTTATTGTATTAAAACAGTAGCAAAAGTAATTTTATAATAAAGGCGATATAAAGACAATTTAACATGTTTTACGTCATGGCATGCTAATTTATTTATTTAATCATCTATTTTCGAACAAGAACAAGTCATTAACTGAACGTAAGCTACAATATTTTGGAAGAAAAATATATAAATAAAAATAAACATAATATCTTCATATAATAACGGGTGTGAAGATAAATTCGAATTTAACTAGCAGAGACACCTGCCAATGTTAAATAATTCCAATTAAAATTCAGTTGGATTTTGAAATTTGGTATCTAGCGTAAAATGGATATGGGAGAACACGCAAATTTGAGACTCTACCGCTGCCAAACTAGAAAATCTCACTTCTATTCACCTATATCACGCCAATCTATATAAAAGCACCTATCGAATAAGCAAAAAAAATTAAACTTTTTTATCGGGAACTATTTTTAACGATTTTTTGAAAAACGAGCCTTTAAAGGCAACAAGCTTGTAATCTTCAATGTCAAATAAATGATGTTTGGTTTGACCTGTTGCTTCTTTTGTTGTCACACATTTATACGCGCACCTAGCGCATATGAACGGATTCTTGATCCCGTTACGTTTCAAATGTGTGACACAATGTCACTCACCTCAAATCAACCAATAACTAACAGAATTATTATTTTTAGAAATAATGATCAATAAAATTTCAGATTTAACCATAACCCAAAATAATTACAACATAAATACAGTAAACAAATAAGTAAATGTAAAATAAAGAGCTTTTGTCTTTCAGCAACAAAAAAAAAATTAACAATATTTTTCTTAATAATTGCAAATTTTGTTACATTTCATATTTTTTTACGTCGCACGAGGTTGCGTAGCCATAAAATGTATACATGCAATGTATATAAACTCTGTCTCTCTATATATATGTTATCTATATGTTAACTCTCTCTACATTATTAATACAAATATATATCAGGAAAAAACAACGAAGTATTTTAATCTTTGCAAGAACAAGAGAGCGTAACTAATAAGAATAAACCGAAGTATTTTGATCAACGAAGTATTTTGATCTTTGCAAGAGCAAGAGAACGTGTACGTCATTTATAGAAAAGAGCGAATTTGATTTTGTTAAGAAAGAAGTTAAATTTGTTTTTTCCCGTTAATGTTAAGTATATAATTCATTAAAAATAGTTCGTTTTAATATAGATTAGCGTGATATAGGTGTATAGAGGTGACATTTTCTAGTTTGGTCGCACTAGAGTCTCAAATTTGGGTGTTCTCCCATATCCATTTAACGCTAGATACCAAATGTCAAAATCCAACAGGATTTCAATTGGAATTATTACAATTGGTAGATGTGTTTGCTAGTTAAATTCGAATTTATCTTCAGATCCTTCATATAATATACACGCCCATTCAACTAAACCCCAAATTAAGATGCAGGGTACAGATATATTGATGAATGAATAAGCACTTATTTATACGTTATTAATAGTGACAATTAAGAAACAAAATCAAATATAAAGGAATATTTTAATTCAATTTACGTATATTGTACAAGACTCGTAAATGTTTAGCGGTTGTTTATGCAATATAATGCTTTCAACCTTACTAACTGACAAAATGGACAAATCAAGTAAGTGATAATGATCGTCGAACATTTTACACCTTACCCGAAACGGATTGAACAACTCATAACTGGTACGGCATTGTGGTAGCTGCAAGGGAGAAAAGTGTCTTGAGCCCTTATTGGGGATGTGAATATTAATAGTTAGCGAAAAAACATCAACTTTCACTAGCTTAAAGAAGAAGGTTAGATCAAACATTTCACACCTTTTTTCAAGAGTAGACAAACTTCAAAATTACTATACGCCGGAAGAGGTAGCGTAGAATCCCATCCCAAACCCTATAAATAGGCAACCAATCTACCGACGAGTATTCAAGAGTTGGTTTAACGAAAGAAGTATATCAGCATTTCGTAACGTATGGGTATTTGGATTCTTTAGACCACCTTTCTATAAATTCTAAAAGGGGTCTAGATTTATTAACTGAAATTTCTATATAAATGTCGAACTTGAGTTTTGATTCGAAAACAACTCCTAAGTCTTTATAATTACAGACGTTTTCCAAGATGTGATCGTCGATACTATCATAGGAGGCCAATGTATTACACCACGCAAAAGACATCTTACATTTGTTTTAATTCAACGCCATAGTTTTGGTGACACGCCATGAGCGCAGGTTCTCAAGATCAGATTGAAAGAGTTAGTACCCTGTATTAAGTCAAATGGGAGGGAAATTTTAACTTCGTCTGCAAACATTAAAACACGGAAATGTTGAATACACTCAGGAAAGTCATTCATATATAAAATAAATAAAAGCGTGTCAAGATGAATGCCATGAGGAAAACCAGAAGTGACGAGAATTGTTCTAGATTGGCAGAAATCCACCAACACTCGTTGATTGCGTCCAGAGAGATAGTAACTGAACCATGCAATAATACAAAGTTGAGTATATTTATGGAAACTGAATAATAAAGAATAAAAAAAAGAAAAAAAAAAAGACAAACAAAAAAGAAAATTTCATAATGCTTTAATAAGAAAGAGAAAAACAAATTTTGTTAATGATTAATTCATAAACACACATTCATTAAGCACAATTCAGCTTAAGTAAAGAATAGTCAGAAAGTTAAATAAAACAAAAAATAAATTAATTCGTAAAATTTGAAAAATTTGTGAAGAAACTTTTTCCTTTTTCCTTTGTTACTGCATGTGATACTGAGAAAGATGCAAAGAGACAACATTAATCACAACAAATCAGCTTTACAAAAGGCACCGCAAAAACGTCGCAGTCTATAAGTGAGACGTACATTGAATGAGTCTCTTAAAAACAGAAAGTATACGCCAAGTGCCTGCAAAGGAAGGTATACAATTTAGACGGTGCCGACCAGTGTGTTCGTGATACAGCCGACACTGCCAAGTTAAGAATGTGCCAATAAATGAGAGCTGGTTGCTGTTACATTACCAAAGATTATTGAGATATTGAATATGACTCGCATATGTCAATTACCTTTCTTGTGTTTGTACAGCCTTCGGAGTATATTTGTATTGGACTGCCCTATAACGACGAAGGATCTTAGAATTTATTTTTGGGTGCATTTAATAAATATTTGTAACTAAAGTAATTTATATTATAGATGGTTACTCTTAAAAATGTATAGCACAAATAAGTTATTTTTTTGTAATGAAAGGAAAGTAGATTCAAATGGTCCCAACTTCGGTGTCGCCCACAAACTCTAGGGGCACACAGGATCCTCGTTCGGAAGAGTCGGGTTTCGTGACCGCCCTAGCAGTGTCCGTGAGCAATGATGTAGAATTCCTCCCACGTCTCACCAGCTAAATAGCTCAGCGTAGTCACGTACACATGATTTATAGGCCTTAATTCCTCTCATAGCGGCACTGCAAGATTGCCATAAAGTGTATTTGGATAACAGCTTTAGATGCAAGAAGACATAGATAGACTTGCTACTACATTCGTCCAATAAAATTGGTGTAATGATGTGGCTATATGAAACTAAGTTTGATAGATACACGCCGCCTGGCTACAGAAGTGGCTCACCAATCTGGAGCCACAACACCCACGTAAAGGCACATAGTACATAAGAAATGTGCATTCATTATGCGTATCTGGGTACTATTTACGTTTAGCGAAGTTTCATTGTAAAGTTTCGACATTTTTGCTTTACGTAATACCTTCGACATAACTCCCCCATATCTATCATATCAGGATATTAATTATATACAACGATAGCTAGGTTTCATTTTCGAGTTCCCAGTTTTCTTGCCTATGTAAGCATGCGAGATACATTATCTCATGGCTGTCAAACCAGGCGTAAGCTAAATATCTCACGTTTTGTATTAGTATTGATTGTTCAGAGTTAGGTTGCTTAGATTTGCATTGATAATACAACACAGCTGTAAATGGAAAACAAAATAAATTCGAATCTTTTTACTTACAGACAGCTGAGCCAAACCAAAAAGTTTTAAATGATTAGAAGAATTTTAAATTATTTTTTAGAATACAACACAAAATTAAGTTTGGATATGCAATTCGGTTTAAGGCACTATTTCACTACATTTTCTATAGGTAAATTCATGCGATAAGGCGTAAATATACAAAATATATATAAAGAGAAGCCACAGTTCAAAGCCTGTTCAACGCTCTTCGCTTTTTCCTCATAAAATGAATATCTGACAAAGAATAATCGTCAATATTGTTAATTGACTTCTAAGCCAAATCACCAAAGAAATATTTAGCTATTGTTGTTTTGCGCACTGCTGCACTGACTACTCTTCTTGAAGCAATGCAATTCATTATCTACATTCTTTCATTGTTTTTTCGTTTGCTTCTTATTTCAATTTATTTCATTCAATCACGTCGAGGGTTAGCAATACTGTTTAACGAGTACGCTAATATAGGTTTTTCAGGGCGGAGTCATGTAAGCAGGCGATCATCGCCGTGTTTATAGGCTGGTTTTTTAGGAGATAATTGATTATCGCCAAGAGATAAATCAACTACCATCGTCGCCAGCTTTCCAACACTTCGCCTAAAATTTCTGAGAGACATAACGTTCATTTGTGCTGTATAAACTAACTGCCTATGCTAAACTGTACCATACTTGCAAAATTAAATGAATAAAAAATGATGTAGAATTTGATAATTGAAAAAAATAATTAAGTTATATCTAGTGTCTAAATTTTTAGGTTCTTTTATTGCAGAAAAAGTTAACTATTATATATTGTTTTGTACAGATTTTCAATAAATACAAGTAAGAACACCATAGTCGGCCAAGATCGACCATTAAATACTCTACACCACAAAATTATTTTTACTTTAGAAAAAAATATATGTATATCTTGTTTCTTTAAACAGGCAATCTTTCAAGTGCGTGTCTTTTCTCGATACGGTCCGTATCACTAGATCGTGGATATTATTTTCAAGAGAAATACACTTTGAAATTCTTCAAGTTTCTTTATTTACAATCTATTTTTTTAAGGCTAGGATTGCTTACATTTTACTTTGGCGATACTCTCGACTTCTCAACTCTAATATTCTTTTTCGACTCAAATGTTCTTGTCCGACTGACTGTTCTTGTCCTACTAACTCTGCCTTCCGCAAATAGTCTATTTATATACATTTTTACACGCATGTTTCTATTACCTAACTTCATGGCTTCATTTTTAATCCGTTAACCTGCTTTTCCGCTAACCGTTTTCCTATGCCGGCAGCTGTATGACACGCCGCGAATGTGCACCTGGGTTTTTCCATGTATGTCCTTCCGCTAATCTTTTTCGTTGGCCGTCAGCTGCATGGCGCGCCGCGAATATGCACAAGGGAACTTATTACTTGACAAAAATCTATTAGTTACCATTAACTGGATTTGGGATGTTCGTAACCATATTAATGGTCAATTTGCCTCACTACTTGTTAAAATTTTTTTTGTTCTACAAAGGACTAATTTTCGTGAAAATCGTTATTGGGGTACAAGCCAGAAAAAAGGCCGAGATTGTCCAAATTTGATACAGTTTATTTTTTATTTGTTAAACTATTATTATGATAAAATTTTCATCATGAAGCATTGAAAATAATATCTTTTTGTCGTATGATCTTCAGGTTTCGATATATGAAATGGGGCTCAAAAGTTGGCCCAAGCGGTCCAAAGTTTACATACCAATTTAGAACGCCGATATATTACTATTTACCCATTTTTGCCGAGAAATTTTGAAAATTACATTTTGTTCCATTTAACGGCTTCAGAATAGGGCGTTATATGGAGAGTCGTTGAAAAAATGGGCCGATTCGAACCATTTCCAAAAGCGTTCTTCCTTGGTGGAAAACACGTCACGTTATATATAAACGAATAAAAAGAAGATTCAGTATATAAAAATTTTTACTTTTAATATTTATTTAGTTTTTATGTACAATTTTAAAAATGATTTATATTTTTAAGATTGTTATGTTTATAAATTTCGCGTCAACACTCCGCTAGCTTGTTCACCCAACTGCCTCAATTGCGACGCCTGTTACTCTCTAAGCGAAACGTTTCTCCTGTGCTGCTCACACCATATTTTTATATCAATGTTTTTCAGGACGTAATGAAAAGCCGCTATGGAGATGGGTAATTTCTGCATAAGTTCACATGCAACAATGTAACACATATTTATACGCAGCTTGGAAATATTAGAAACAATTCGTTACAAACGTTACAAACGTTACAAACGTTATTCGTTTGAGGTAGCGCTAGGGGTCAGAAGCAAAGTCTTCTCGCCCGTGTCATGGTAATCCTTTCTTATGCGTCGCGGTTTTCATTGTTCTCCTCTGCAATGAACGAGCATAAAAAGAAGATACGATGCATTGTGCTGGAAATGTTCCCATTGTTTAATTTAGTGCGATATTAAAAAAAAAAAATTCTACTAACTTTTAGTAAACTTTCTTATCGTTTTTCTTCACAATTCACAACTGTAACTTCGGTCATACTTTATTATTTTTTTAATTTTTGTATTAATAATTCAGCCTTTTCTTTTGCATCTTCTTTTTTACAAATACAATTCTAAGAAAGTAACTTTGCTTGGTTAACGCTCAATACTAATGCAAATGCAGCGACAGCAATTTTATGGTCGCCAGATTTGATATAACTGAGAGAGCGCATTTGGCGATGATCGCCTGCTTACACGATTACTCGCCAGAGTTAGTAGTTTTTGTTTAGAATTGCATTTATAGAGCAAACAGCTGAGAGTTGAAAGCAAAATAAATTCGAAAAAAGTTTTTTTACTTACAGACAGCTGAACCAGAGAAAAAATTGTTTAATTTGTCAAGGGCAAGTAAATCAGCTGATTTCTTTATTTTTACTTCGTTTGTGTAACTAACACCCTCAATTCGCCAAAGCTTGTAATCAATCATCTTTCTATCATCATTTACTGTCGTTATCATTGATGACCCGCAAAGGATGAACAAATATTAAAAACTTATCGCTCTACTGGTCGTATAGCCGACATGGCTAATCCATTCTACTAAGCAAAGCAAAATAGGCGGTAAGTCAAACGTTGGTATTAAATAGTCAAATAATGTACGACTTATGTACAAACATCAGGAAGAATGATTCGTGTGCTCATATTATAGTATTTGGCGCAATGAGACGTAAACGTGAAATATGTCATTACGTCGGTGTTGTGGCTCTAGGTTAGTGAACCACTTTTTGTGTAACCAACGTGTGTGTGTGTCTAATAAACTTAATTTTACGTAACCACGCTAATACACCAATTTTATTTAACCAGTGCAATAACAAGTCTACTTAAGTTCTCTTGTATCTAAAACTATTATCTAAGTATACTTTAACGCAACTTTGCAGTGTCACTATAAGAGGAACGGAGGCCTATGAATCATGCGTACGTGCCTTCGCTTAGCTAGATAGTTCGTGAGACGTTGGAGGAGCTCTATAGGAGAAATTACACGCAACTGCTTCGTCCTGCCTTTCCCGCACCGAAATCAACAACCGACAAAACAAGCGTCAAAGCATCTCCCGTCATTAAACTGTTTCTCATGCGAGAACTTAACAAAGCTGTTAATGCATGGTTGCATTTTTTTTTTTAAGAAAAAAGAAGTGAAACCAGATTGCTACGCTAAGACTTGTTACGAAAGGGATTAAGATTCATAGAGAAAGACAGTTATAAAGCGGACATGAAAATGGATAGGTACATGGTTTTTATATGTGTGAAAAATATTGTTTTCTCTATTTTGATTTCATTTTTCAAGGTCAATGAGTTATTTCAAAGCACAAAGGATTCAAAGAAGATAAAAAATAAATAATAAAATTGGCTTTTATTTATCAAATACAGAATAAAATTTTGATTTACACCTTAATTTAAAAAAATACGTTCTTTGAATGAAGAGAAAAATGAGTTAACTTAATCCGAGTCTTCACTTTCAAATTCACGTGGCCGAATTAAGTCGTTGGTTTCTGTAGCTAGTTCTAATTCTTTACTATGCAACGACTTAGGCTTATGTTTGATTTCCGTTAACAATTACACCGTTCGCTGTTGATTTTACAATCTTTTCTGATTATATTTCTGACCAGTTCCAACATGTCACATACATATACTCATACATACATGGGTCAAAAATAAGCTGTTCACGTTAGATCGTGTGAAGTGAAAAAGTTTGCATATACTTGATGTTATTTGACATAGTGGGGTTGTTTATGAAACGCGATTGGTTAATTTACAGCATGCATGTATGTACGTTGCATGTCTATATGGCGATCTTGCAACACATAAAACATATCTGTTTGAAAAAAGGAGTTTTAAGGAAAATAATGGGTTTTCGTCCCTGTTTCAATTAAAAATGAACAAATTCTTTCTTTTTGGACAATTAAAAAGAAGTGTGCTTCAAACTAATCAGTGTAAATATGTCAAAAATGCTTTGCTGTCTTTCACATATAACCGAGCTAAAAACCATAACTTACCGTTTGGTGATGCTAACACGTTATCAGCATAAATATTATCATAAGCTGTACAAAAGATCAACAGAATATCAACAACGTATTTATCTTATCGTATTTATAATTTGAAAGAGCAAAAACAAAAAATAAATGAAGAAAAACATCATCATTATTATCAACATCGTATATTACCAAAATAGCATCATAATGAATTCACTATTTTGAAACACATTGAACAAAATAGCATGAGCATCAGCTACATCTGCCACGTCAGCAAAGACAACGGCAGCATAGCTCCAGTTACATAAAATGCTTCTTTTTTTTGAAGTATTTATTTTTTTCTTACATTAATAACAATAATAATATATCTTAGTAAACTTATTTAATTACTTGTCATATATTGACTTCTTTATTTTTCGTACTCTTATTATTATCATTCCTTCTATTTTTAATTGTATCTCGGATATTAATATAATATGTCAAACAAATAACTAAATGAACTGGGAAAAAATGATCCAAAAAACAAAACTAATAAGAAAAATTTGATACGAACAGGTGCACAGAAGTAGAGATTGTGTTGTAGCATACGGAAATTCCAATCGACCCCATTCCATCCAATCCATTAGCAAAAACAAAGCTGAAAGTCAGCACGGAATATTATATTCACGGAGACAACCCTAAAGGACATCGGAACAAAACTAAAAGCCTCTATTAAATGAGAAAGAGGTGTCGTCATTTCAAAAGGTATGAACGTAAAGCAAAAAGACGAAAATGCCAACTATTACACTGTCCAGATAGAAGACCTCGGACTTGCTGACATTTCTGATGGACAATAAAGAAAGCCGCAAGTGAGAACGGCATGTTCATAGTAGAATCTGGACACTTTTTGGATATACATGAAGTTATGGCAAAATTTGTAAATAGTTGCACCGAAGCATACGGTTAAACAAATTCAATGTTGTCTTGCAGAGATAATAACCAGTACCATAGACATATTTTTAGAAATACGCATTTAATTATAGTAATAGGCAATGCAACAGCACTCTTAATAGATATCGTGGTGAAAATAACAATAATCGTGGAAGAGGTCGTAGTGACTCTAGGAGGGATTACCGAAAAGGTAATAACAATACTAGAAATCAGAATACTAGGCTTGTAAGCGTAAACAATCCGGAAAAATAGCAAGCCCCCTGAATGTATAACAAATACAAAAATCTTTAGCGTCAATGTTACACTCTACAGCTACCCTAATTGTAGATCGTTGTTAAAAATAACGGTAGATCAACATTTCTTATTGAGCAGATGTTTCAAATGTTAAACTAGATAAGTTTCTTAACGAACAAATGAATGAAAGGGTCACCCAGGAGTGCTGGTCATGGATTAACAACCACCGAATGTCAATGAAGATATTCTTACAGCACAAGCAGTTTTCGTCGTGGAGAATAACTTACCTATTCCAGTAGATGGAATTATAGGAATGGATTTTATAAGGAAATATGATTGGATTCTGAAATACCAGGGAGATTAGGATTTTATCATACTGAAAGCTGATATTTCCCTCCAAATATCACAATTCCGCTTATGAACGCGCCAGACGTGAATTTTTAGTCCCTTCTTGCAAGGTCAGAAGTGACACGACTTATCAATATTGACTCCGGTGCAAATGAGGTCTTAATTACACTTTAGATGAATTGAGCACCCCTTTACGTTGCAAACACTATCACTCAAAAATTTAAACCTATGATTTGAATAGTAAATACAACGGCCAAATACTTAATTATTAAAAATATACACATACGAACAGAGAGTCTAAACGATTACAATATTGCCAAGTTGAAAAATAATTTTAATAATAATAAAGACAATTTGGGAAGACTTTCTAAAAATTTTCTAGAATTTGTTAACGAATAGTCCAAAACCCTTTGCTATGAATGAATATATTGAGATTTTGGCGCCGAATTACAGGCAAAAATTCAAACTGCGCGACAAGGAACCCATTTATATAAAGAATTTTATCAAGTCGAACTAGAAGAAGAAGGCAGAGAGATTACACCTTTTTCAATAGAAAAAGGCTCGTTCTGATTCAAGACATTAGCGCATGGTACAAAAATCGCACTCAACTTATATCGAAGAATGATGTCTTTCATCTACTCAGACTTAAACCCAGCCCAAGCTTAATCGTTATTGCTGGTTCAATTGACCACTTCTTACGAAATCCTAGACATATGTCGAAAATATAAAATATTTAAAGCTATAGTCTGATAAAGTCATTTTTCTTTCGGGGAGTAACGGTCTTGGGACATAAATGCACAAAGAAAGGAACTTTGCTGGATGACAACAAATTCTCAATAATAAAAGACTATTCAACATCAAAAGGTGGTGATGAAGCTAAACGCTTTGTTGCATTTTGTAATTGTTATAGGAGATTTGCTCTAAATTTTGGATAATATTGAAGGTGCTTCAGTTAATTGTACAGAAACAATATATTGAATCGTGGGGACTCTGGGTTCTGTCGAAAGATCTCATAGAGCATTAAATAAGTATTTGAGAATATTCGGGATTCTTGGTTAATACTCAGATATATTGTTGTAATACTACACCTTCCATCGCAAACGGACGTTGCCTATTTGAATTAGTATTTTGGAAAATACCGCCTATCGAATCAAAAAGGAGTTAAATTCAGATATCGACGAGCCGCAGACTTTCTTGGAAAATTCGAATTAGTTAAAAAAGAGCAATCAGAAGTTAGACCAGATGATACAAAAATTGAAGTTAGTGACCTTCTATTAGTCCGCAAACAAGCAGGACATAAACTGGATAAGGTTTATAAAAGCCCATTTAAAGTTATAGAATATGGTGATATTAATAGTATATTAATATCCGACAACAACGGCAAATTATCAGAAATATAATACAAATCTGTAACTCATGATTTATATATTATCTTTCGGATCTAATTTATTACTTTCTTATATGTGTTTTTTTTTATGTTTATATATTATATATCTAATTTATTGATATATATATCACTTTAATCAATTTAAGAACTCCAAAAAAAGGTAGGTGTAGTATACGTAAGCTAATAAAAATGAAGCAACTGCTTCCTTACTAAAATCTCCCTTATTCTTCGCTGTCTTTTCTCTTGACACTCGTGTCGCGTGCTCCAGGACTGCATCGGTAAACGATGCAATCGCTATACGAGTGTGCCTGCATATAAACTTACGTTGCATATACCTATCTTATATAGTATCTACTGATATATACTGATACAGCTACATATATATTCCGATACCTTATACCTATATATATATATACATATATATATATATAAGTTTATATAAGTTTGCATATACTGGCACTGTCCTTGTGTAAACACATATCTATCTTATATAGTATCTACTGATACAGACACACATATATTCCAATGTATAAACTTACCTTACACCTATGTATATTATTATTATTATTATTATTATTATATAAATTTAGCCAGAGAATAAATTCTAAGCCTAAAGTCTTAAAGCACTAGCATCTAAGGCTTTCGGCTTTTTTATTTATTTATTTATTTTTTTTTTTTTTTATTAATATTATATATATTCATACACATATACATACATATAAGTAGACATTTATATATACGTATGTATATATATTACTTCACATATATTTATCGTATCTATATTTATCTACTCATATGTATATACTATATACAAAATAAAAAGAAAAGGGAATATAAACAAAACAAATAGCACGCTCGCGGAAATGCTGAACTGCACCTTCACTGAAAGCATAACACTACGCTACATAGTATATAAGCAGCGAAATTTTGTCAATAAGAACAATTCAATATTGAAACTTCACGCGGGCCCACCTTGGCATTTGAGAAGTGTTCAAAAAAAAAAAAAATTCAATTCAATTAACTTTGGCATTATAAAGAGTGACAGTCCTCGGGAATAACCGAATGGATTAGAAATTACATGCACACTTACAGTATAGGAAAATAATAGGAAATTCTTTATCACAAAATACGATTCAGTCTCAGTAAGAAAATTCTTTACAATATATAGAGTAGAGAGTAATAGAGAGAGTGGAAGAACTGAAATGAACACATTTACTGAAGTTTGTCCACTATCTTTGTATAAGACTGTACATATCCCTTGAAAGATGCATGTGTATAATAATGCAAGTAAATATGATGAGATGAATATATATAAATAAACATAGATATATGTACATATACATGTACGTGTGGGTATATGCATATATAAGTATATAAGTCAACACAAAGTCAGTTTATGCAAGATAAGTATATATATATACATATAAGTAAAAGATAAGTATATATATATATATGTATATATATATTGTTACGGAAATCCGAAATCTCGTTCATTCCAGCTAAGTAATTTTCCCAAATAATAAAGTCCCTAAAAAGGGAAAAACCAAATGCACATTCGAGGCGCGTCATGCAGCGGCCGGCCGGTGAAGACGATTAGCGGAAAAGCACACAGGGATAAAACCATGAATTTGGGTATAGTAAAATGCTTGTAAAAATGTATATGAGTAGAATATTTGCGGAAGGCAGAGAAAGGATATTTGAGTTGAGCAGTCGAAAGTATTGCCAAAAAAATAAATTGTGAATAATCCTACATGTAAGGAATACAATTGTAAATAAAAGAATTTTGAAGTGAATTTCTCTTGACCAAAATATCCATGATCTAGTGATACGGACCGTGTCGAGAAAATCAAAATTAATCAATTGTTGAAATCAAGTGTTTTCCCTTTTCTGTTTTTCTAATTTCAATCCACAAATGTGGAAAAAGACATTTAGAACTATAGAGGCATCGCCAAGATGAGTGTCTTAGTTAAATTATTTGAGCGAATTGTTAATCAGCATCTAGCTTTTGCTATTAAAACTTATATTTTTCCATTCCACCATGGCATTCGGAGAGGAAAGTCTTGTCTCCTCTTATAAAGATTTTGCAGGATTCCTCTTTATTGCGTAGCCTATCCGTTCGGCTTCTATGCACCGAATATTCTTCTGGAAGTGACCTTAGCTAGCATACAGCGAATGAAACGCTGCAATTGATTCTTTTATCAGGAATCGATCTTCTTTTGTTCAATATCTTTTGTTTATACTTATTTTCTAGGTTCTGTGAGAAGCCAAAGTCGGAGCTCGTTTTAGCCTCACGGTTTCTCCGTCTCCGATGGGAGAGGGGAAAGTTCTACTATAAGAGTAGAATAAGAATAGAATAAGAGTAGGGTAAGAATAAATTAAGAGTGGAATAAGAGTGGGGTAAGAATAAATTAAGAATAGAATAAGAATAGAATAAGTGTAGGCTAAGAATAAATTAAGCGTAGAATAAGAATGGGGTAAGAAATGATTAAGAGTCCAATAAGAGTAGATTACGAGTAGGGTAAGAGTAGGGGCAGAACAGGCTAAGGTAGGCTAATTAGAAAGTTAGTAACTTTTAGTTTTGGAGAGAGTCGCGTTTCGCCTTCAGAGTAGATCGGTCGCAGGCGACGCAAGCGAGCAGACTGCTCTTCCCTGGTAATTAGTTTTGAAGCGTTAAATAAATGATTAAAGAAAATCCAATAAAATGAAGAATACGGTAAACAAAATAAAATACAAATTTCTTGTGATTGACTCCTGGGCCGCTGAGCTACCCCAGCCCCAGAGAAGGGGCGAGTTATGCCCTCACAGTTCTTAATTTTCTACTTAAGTTTATGAATACAGTTATTTAATGCTATGGTCAGCATAATTGTAAACGGGGGCGCTTAGCTTCAAATTCCATTTTTTGCATTGGTTTACAAATTCAGTTGCTGAGAAATACTATTCAAAGCATTTTGAAGTGTGTCATATTTTGTTAGTAAATTTTGCTTACTACTTCGGTTTGTGACGCACTTCAAGTGGGTGCACATCTGCAAAAATATGCAGTCACACTAGAATCTACTGTCACGAATCTCTTAGAGTTTACTTGCCATGTTTTCAAGGCTTTTTCGAGTGGCTCTCACACAGACGTCGTATACACTGATATGAGCGAAGCGTTTGACTTAGTTAACCACCACTTTTTAATCTTTAAACTCCAGGCCTCTGGCTTTCCTTTGTAATTAGTGAAATGGATAAGCTCTGATAGATAGTTCAGGGTTCTGTTTACTTTCATCACCGTGGATGAATTTCCCGCGACGTCTGGAGTGCCTCAAGGAACTCAATTAAGGTAATCGCAATCGTATTCAGTTTCAACTTGACTAAAATAATTTGGTTACATGATGCTCGTTAAACTTTATGAAATTAAATCTAAAAAAATGAAAGAAGCTTTCTTTCTCAAGGAGGAAGTTATTTAATTCTGAGTATATCATTGATTCACATAAGTTGCAAAACGTAGGTTTGTTTTCGATTCAGGGGTTCTGCTCGACCAAAAATTACGTTTTAATTTGCATATTGAGCTCTCTTTAAGTAAAGCTAGACCCACGCTTGGTTCATTAAGAGATACTCCCAAGAGCTTAAGAATTCTTACTTTACAAAAAGATTATAAAAATGCTTAGTTACACCAACACTCTGATGTGTGGTCTGCTGCTAAGGTTTCTTCCTATAAGTGCTATGTAGATTCAATTGAATTCTTTCAAAAGCAATTCTTGCTGTTTGCCCATAGAAATTTGGATTGGGACCCGCTTGTCTCTCTTCCTCATTATGAAAATAGGTTGCTCCTGTACCCTGACCGTCACTTGAGAAACTTAGATTCATTCTTGGTGTTTCCTTCTTAATTAAGTTAGTTATCGATTCGTCCATATTATTTCGTGACGTAAGCTTTAATGTCTCTAACCGCGTCTCCATGCATTTTATTTCAAAGTTTCTTGCAGAAACCTAAATGATCTCTACCACTTAATCTCAGCAGCTGATTCTTTGAAGTCTATCAAAACAGCTTTGCGTAATACGCGCGATTTACTTATGTCGTATTTAAACTAGTTTGTAATCTCAATATCTTGCTATGAATCGAAAATTAATTGGTGTTGTTTACTGTTATCGGTTGCCAAGCTTTTGTATGTTTGCAACGGCTTAATGGTTCACTTGTAACTTGTTCTATACCCGTTGCGGGTCTGCGTTTGTGCTGGATGACTCTAGGCAGAAATGGAGCCAATTGGAAAACGCTTACGCGCTTCAAATTGACGGATGGGACTTA
This sequence comes from Glossina pallidipes, assembly GCA_000688715.1. Classification (NCBI taxonomy): domain Eukaryota; kingdom Metazoa; phylum Arthropoda; class Insecta; order Diptera; family Glossinidae; genus Glossina; species Glossina pallidipes. The sequence continues at coordinate 64,633 of KK500175.1, read as the reverse complement.
TGCAGGCAGATAACTTTTTATGTTATCCTCAGAGGTGTCAGGCGCCAGCCTTGACACGAGTATTGTCTTTCTGGGGATAGTTCCGTCAAGCAGACGTCACCCATACTAGCAACAATAGGATATTCAGGTAGATAGTTTTGATTTACTGAGAATATAGAGAGGGTGACCACGCTTGCACGTGCAGCTTGTACGATTTGGCGAGCATGGTGACCAGGAAACATCCCCGAGCAGCCAGCGGGAGAGGCAGAGTTGTTATTTTTGTTAATATTTTTGGAATATGTGTACAGAGCATCGTGAATGGCCTCACTGGGAGGAGATGCCGTTCCCATTCCAATATAGCTAGAACGGGGGAAAACGGAAACGCTAACGTTATTTGTAGACGAGGATGAACCATTTACATGAGTCAAGGAATCAGATTTAGGCGAAGGCGGAGGTGAAATACCACATGCTACATTACGAGTAAGCCTTTAAAGGCTGGGAGAGAAGATGAGTACTCTAGATAACGACTCTCATCGAACATTGTCGTGATTTTTTTAAACTTTCCACAAAGGGTAACGAAATTTTTACTAAATTTGCCTTGTTTCAGTGAACAGCTTGTAAATGTCAATATCCCGCTTCCTACAGTTGTGGCATGACGAGAGAACACCCTTCGAAGGATCAAGGACTGCATCTGCAGCACAGCTATTGATATCTGCACGCTTCGCATGACGAAAGAGTGTGCAAAGCCATATAATACTAATTTTTGATAATAATGAGTATAAGATTTAGTATTTCACTGTCAATTGAATGCGACTGTTAATTTATATTCGTTGAGTTTCATGAGTAAGTAACTGAATAAATAAATAAACAAATTGCCAGATCTGCCAATCGTATAACAAAACCAAAAATTTTATATGACAATTGTACTTAATGTGGTTCATACGAGGATAATTTTTCTTGCTGCACTAACTGCCAAAAAAGTCATAAACATTGTTATATTTGTAATCAAAATTGCCGGCACTTTATTTCTTATCACTCATTAAAGTAAGTCCATGCCGTATAATATGCGTAAGGATTTTGTGGCGCCGATCGGAAAGCAATGTAGCTCATTATTTGCAACTTTTTTATTTCATTATATAACGTGCAAAATCTGAGGCACTTCAATTTGCCGTCCGCAATATATCTGCTACTTCTTATCACTAAATGTAAATCAGATAAATCCTATTAAAATGTGAGCTATCTTTATATTTATTTGTGTTAAAATACTTACATCTATATTCAACTCAATGAATGTAGATAAAAGCATAGAATGTTTCGGAATAAACTATTACATACATATACACCCACGTACAACGGCTTTCACTGTTTATAGGAGTTCACATGCATACAAACTTATGATTTTCATTGCAATCTACTCGAATATGGGACACATATTTAACACTAAATATTTGTTCGCCATGCGTATATATTAAAATATTGCGATTGAACATTTAGTTTTTGGCGCTGTCGTTTTGTTAAATATACATTTATATAAATAAAGGGTCAAACTCATTTAGACGGCTATTTTGCTAATTATGTAATATTTTTATAAGTGAGCATAAGGAAAAAAGTTAAGATGTCCGAGTGGTTGTTGCAAGAAGAAGCATGTAACAATTGATTTATTGATTTGTCATTAAGTTATTTTATATCTAAAACGTACATCAACATTAATCAGCAAACAATGATATTCTCTCCCTGCTTGGTGTTTTTATGAAGTGTGCTATAATATATGATAACAGCAGCCGCAGTATATAAGAACGCTACAATCATTGCCTATATCTGCGTTTTAATTGGACGACTTTATTAATTTGTTTTAATATAAATTGTATGTTGTATTGCATGAATTGGATTGCAAAACAACTGAGAAACAACCCAAGCAAAGAACATGTAAGTGACGGCTATCTATATTAAGAGAAAACTTCTGTATAATCGACAATTTAATTTAATATGTGCATTTAGTACGCTATCTAATCTTAATATAAGGATTCCTTTGATGGTAAAGTTTCTTTTATAAATAAATAGAAAAGGAAGAGGGAAAAAAGGAAAAAATGAAATAAACAGTATTTTAATATACAGGAGAGGAGGCTAGGTTAGAGGGATCTTCGGACCCAAATTCAAGCTCTCCCATAAACATCATAGGCCGAAGGAAACCGTAGGCAGGGTGAGTATCGAAAGACCCACAGGCGCAAGGGCTGCCTGTTGGGTGGGTTAGATTACGTTCGTCCGCGTGTTCGGTAAAGTGTAAGTACGTGCTATTCTTTTAATTGTAACAATCGGAGGAGTGTCCGTGATCCAAAGGTATAGAAACACTGTCACATCTCACGAACTAGCTAGCTTAGCAAAGGCACCTACTTTGGTTTCCTAGACATCCAATCCTTCTAAAGTGACATTTTCGAGTTGCCCTAAAATTTAACGCAGTTCATATTTTTCTTTAGACAGACAGAAACGATATGAAGAGTGTCGTTATAACTTGCATAGGAATGGTTGCCCAATGTATAGACAAACAATCATCTTTATAGGAATGACATGATGTATTGTATATGTGGATATGCAATATTGAAAGTTCTTAATGTTGCACTTGATAAACGAATTAATATTGAGTAACCTATATATAAATGTACATAAGAACCTATAAATACTTATTAGAATATTTTTTATTATAATTGTATATATTAATGTTACACCCATCTTCGGTAAAAATATTTTTGTTAAATTTTGTTAAATTCATCCCCTGCAAATGACGAATACTGGGTGAGCCACAACCCTGGCCAGCACAGTATAAATACCGAGACAAATCAAATAATCGAAGAGACGATCGCTAGCTGTACACCGAGTAAGATCGCATAAAAGCCACCAGCTGGACAGATTGTCTCTTCTCTGCTTAGTAGCGTAGGAAACGTTTAGCTTATTGACACTGGCTGCCAATAAGATAAATTAGAGTAGGTAAGAAAATTTTGTACCGGCGACAAAGCCTGCCCTTGATTCACCATTCGTCGCACACTAAAGGCTGTTAGGACGACCAGAGGAGAGAGAATCCTTCGCAGAGCCAATAAGTGCGGAGGTGCCACTCTCCCATCTTTAGAAATCTTTCTGTAACGCGGATACCAAAAGCGATGAGCTTAACCCGCGTAGGTAGAGAAGACGAAACAAACAAAAGCGAAGAGGTCATAGGAAATGCTCAAAAGGTAACGTTAGATTACTTGAAAAATGACAAAAAAAAGTTTTTAGAATTTCATGGGTGAAAGAAAAATATTCAGATATCATCGTGAAGTATTTAAAATTGCTGATTTGTATCATATTGCATGCCAGCGGCAGGGTATTCTTTAAAAAATGTCGTAAACTAAAAAAGAATATTTCATAGCTTTCTTTGAAACATAAGGTGTGTTAATTTCAACATCAGATATGTGACTAATGAAAACAGACATCTGAGTGTATAAATGCTCTAATTATGAGTCGACATGAATGTAGATTGGTACATCTACCGCTTAGATGTAATACACCTGTGGCTTGGTTTTTTTCAAGCCTTGATTCACTTTTGGTATGGGTTTTTTGGTATGGCCTTAAGCTCTTCCAGCAACGTTATCTTTATCTCCCTAATCTCTTACGGGTTTTTCACTGTTGGAAAGAGTCCTAAATTCACAGTGACCCAAGCCCGGTGTATACAGCACTTGAGGCAAGATGGCGGATTGGTTTTGGTCAAAATGTGGCGGTCACACGTTTCACAACCAAAGTATCCGAAAAAATTTGCACCGCATGAGCCAACCAATAAGCCAACCAATAAGCCTCAGAAACCTCTCCACGGCCTTAATGTCTTCGTCGGTTGTTGAAGTGCTGGTGCGTCCATGGTGACTATCGTCATTAACATTTTCTCGGCCTTTTGTGTAAAGCTTGTACCACTTATAAAAATTTTTTTTTTGCTCAAAGTAGATTCGCCAAATGTCACAGTCAATTTTGAACTGTGTCTTACTTTTATTTTTCCCACAAAACTTATTACAGCTTCTGTGATCCATTCTTTTCGATGGCAAAAAATCGACAAGCACACCAAAACATGTCTAACCTTTATGTCAATAATACTAATGTCAACATATGTTGCGGAAATGTGTCCCACAAAAAAAAAAAAAAAAAATAGAAAATCGATTGTATGTAACCCACGAAATTTGAAAATTATCTTTTTTTTTTTTGTACACATCTTGTATATATGGTAGCAGATATTGATTTCAATATAAGTTAAATAAATTTAAACCTTTTCGGTTTTATTATTTTTTATTTAACATTCTTATTTTTTATTTTAATTTAAACTGTCAGCTAGCGTTTTTGATTGATGCCAAACTTGAAGGTTAGAATTAACCTAAACAAACTTAATAAAATTATTTAACAATGTGGAAAACCTTTGGGTTGACCAATTATTGAGAATCAGCACTTTGAATAACTTAATGAAACCGGAGAGAAATGTTTAGTGTAGGATATAATGGGAGACCGATGAAAACGAGGCTCGACGAGTATAAAGGACAGTCGTTGTTTGAACGTTTGAAGTTCTATGCTTATTATAGTGTTCATTAGAGTTGTCCTTAACTTGTACATTTTTACGGCTCTTTATAAATACAATATAATAATTTGTCTATTAATCGACCACACATACATTGAGCAGCCACCTCTGCCTTGACATGCCACCTATTCAAAATCAAAATATGTTTGCTCGAAATCTTTATAACCAGTGCAGTAATGTTTACATCGCAACGCCATTTCCAACAAGTTATAACGTTATAGGGAAGGAAGAGCGACCATTAAATAAAATCCACGACTTCATTTAAAACAATTTTTCTTGTATCTTCGTGAAAACATGTCAAAAATTACCCCTTATTGCCATGTAAAAGCTTACTATATGTAACAGGAAAACTTGGAATAGAAGCAATTTTTACTATACCAGTCGAATTAGTGTCAATTTATCAGATTCTTTGGTTTTATCAAAGAGGTAGTAAATACTTAAACAAAGTGAAATAGTAGGATTTAATCCATTTTTAAAAGACTTTGTTCTTTAGCCAAACGTTTTCAGTTTAACAAATTTCAACAATACATTTCCGACATTATAGCTTTTAGGTTGAGCAGAAAAACGCATGGACTGGTCTAGAATCTTAAATTGGTTTATACCAATTGGAGGTATAATAAAATATGGATGGGAGTTTTGCATACATTTCCGCCAATTTATTATAGCCCCAGAAGTGGAGTATGGTACAAAAGGATAGGTGGAAGCAGGAGCATTGTAAATGCAATAGCAAGTTGTTTTATTTATAATCATATAAAATAAGACAATTTTAGTCAAGACACAATAACGTATGTGCGTAATCATTGCAAAATGTCTTCGATTACAACAGTTCTTACAATCATGTCAAATACAATAGAAACAAGCATATTCAATAAGTTCAAGAAGTATTTACGTTTGGTTGTTTATGTATGTCAAATTCAAATTTAAATTGGTTATAGAGTTTAAAACCATTACGTATGCTGTAAATTTAAAGATTCGAGTGGCATTTATGAACGCGCTTGTAAACTTGATATGTTGTCATCATAGCACAATTCCTATAAATCACATAAATGATGTGGCGCAAGTCAAACAATGTCAAACGCGTGCTAGCGTTGCCTATTTGAAGAGAACTAGTATGAAAAAAAAACAGTATATTTTATTTATTTATGATCGAATTGAACCAAACGTTTTCCCACCTATAATTTTTTGTACTTTTGTCATCTTTTAACAAAGGTACTGTAAACATTACGGCATAAAAGCACGCTTCTGTTTGTACACATAATGAGCGCTGCACCAGATTTTAACCGTAGCCGCACTATAACATGCTGCAACGAAGACACAACTTTCGAAACATTTCTAGAATCCAACGTAACTGTCATATAATCTTTGACTGCTTGCTGATATGGGAAAATTAGGTGACGATGTATTCTACAGCCAGATTAACTCGAGGTAGATCCTCATTTAATTTTATCAATTGGGTTAGATTGTCCGTCTATCTATTTGTGTACTTAACTTACAGATCGCAATATGCAAGAAGTTTAAAATTATTTGGCTTAAAGCTGTTGAGTATGGATTCAAACGAAGACTTTCGCTTTTGATTCGAAAAAAATTTGTCAATAGTGTAGTACTCCAACATGCTAATTGATATGTGTCTCAGCAAATGATGCAGCGTTGAGAGGATGCATGAATATGTATGTCTGTTATATTGTGACCTAAAATACCTTTTCCAATACTACACATTTGAATGTTGTTGAGACTGACGTAAGTCTTAGCTGAGCTAGCTAGTTGCGGCGACGTGAAGAAGTTTTATATTTTATCTCACCGACACTTCTCAGACGATTACGCCCAAAAGAATCGCACGTACTTATCCCACGGACGGACAAAAACTATCTTGCCGAATGGGCATTCTCTATTTTGCCGAGCGGGCATTCTCTTCCCTGCCGTACCCAATGGTCTCCTCCGATCCATGGTCTTTATGAGAGATCACGAAGTTGGGTCCGAAGACGTCTAAACTACGTTCCCTTCATTTATAACATGAACTATATTTTATTTAATTTTTTCCTTTTATTACAGGTTATACAATGTTTAATATTTTTAAATGCATAATAGCTACAAATCAATTTATTTAGTTCCAACCAACAATAAAGATGCTTTAGTCAAATCACGACTTATATTGAGCCAAAGTGAAGTTTACATCAAACATGTATAAGTCAAAAAACCCCAATTACAAAGAATGATTATGAAAATTTTACACTAATTTTCTTTACATTAAGTATGTGTGTTTTGGTTATTAATATGCTGTCGATATTCACTTTAATACAATTCATCATGTGCCTTTATATTCAATGCAAAACTACTTTATTTTAAGAAGATTTCGTATCCACTTTATTACATAGTTTGCAAGGTTTTCTCCACTTAAAGGTTTTTGTGTCAGACCTCGGAGACAAGATGGCGCTTCGTCAAAATTTTTATGTTTTTATTTGGATGATATGTGCATGCACACCAAAAAAGGAATTGTAACCAGTTACGGTAGGAACCATTTTATCCTACTTTAATTTATTTATCAGTTTATTGTAGGATCGTTTTTGGAGAGTTTTCTACTTTCCTTTCCGTATATAACTTCAATCGAACTTTAAAATTTTATTTAATTTCTGTCAAGCCTCTTCATTTTTTTCTTCACATCACCGCATTTTTATATTCTTTTATCCCTCGAAATATAATCTCGACCATAGTTATTTTGAATTTACGTTAATTTTTCACTTCCCTTTCCATAGTTTTTCGACCAAAAAGAAAATCTATATAAAATTGCATGTACACTAATTTAGTATCTTTAAATTTTTTTTTTTTCTGCAAATTTTAAGAAATTGTTGAAAGGACCGTGTCAAACTCCACTTCCTCTCTTCGTTTGTCTCCCTTTGTTTTCTTTCCTTTCCCCCGCCAAAATCCCTTCAATTGCTTTACGTGAGTGAACGTAACATTTCATACCCCGCGTCCTCTACCGTGGCCACGCAGTCCGGGCATATTGACGAGTTGTCGCGACCGAATCTGTACTTCGAAACTGGTAACTTCGAAAGCAGCCATGATCGGTCAACCGCCAGGCCTAGACTTTCTGTGTCCAGCCACTGCGTCGTTTGCCGTTGTTTCCATTTAATTAATGTGCTTAGCAACGACCAACCATTGTAGCCATAGTAGAAACTGGCAACCTGAACACATCGTTGTACATAATATTTCACAGATGTGGCACGCCTGAGGTTATGTGGTGGAATTGAGTACGTGAGTCTGCGATTTGCAAAGTAGTTCATTACGACGCTGATTTAGATGGCTTTCTTCAGCTTCGCACGTAGGTGTTTATAGATATCTAAAGGAATGTCGAAGTCCGGCCTTGCCCTAAATCGTTAGACCAACGCCTGGCTTTCAGACACTGCTTCTTGATTCAATTGAATTCTTTATTTCACAAATAGCATGGAGCTCCGTTTCCGCGGAGTTGCTTTCTTGGCGTAGCCGTGTCGGGCGCCTCTATTAGGGTAATGTACACTTCGCGAGCAAGTGGGTGTGTGCGTGAGTGAAACATGTGGAATTAAACTATTTAAAAGATGCAACATTTTCAAATAACGATAGTACTCGACTTTTCGAGTGTTCTTCTAAGAGCAACATTGCTAACCTATTTTAGCTAATAATTTGTATTGAACATTTTAAAGAATAAAAGGCACCGCAACTTGATATTTTTGTTCCCATCGCGTTGCAATTGGCATACGGTTTATCGTTGTTGTAACAAATCATTAATGTGTGCTTCTTAACCGTTCTACTTCCATATTCAAAAAATAGTTGGCAGGAAAAGAAATATCTTCTAAAATTTGACGTAAGAATATATATTAATCAATATATTTTCCATCACGTTCTTCGACTTTTTCGCCTCTATCTGCCAACATGGCGATACCGTATCTAGAGAACGATATCGGCTTGGCAGCGATTCAATCATTGACCCACTTTCGCACCTCTTCACCATTCCGGAACCGGGTGCCGGGCAAGCCATACTGCATCGATATGAACATGTAGTAATCAGAAGGCGCTATGTCTGGTCGGTACACTAAGTGCAGCAAAGCTTGCAATTTGAGCTGGAACAGTGTATCTGTGACAACTCTCGCAACATGTGACCGAGCGCTCTCATGCAAGAGGATGACTTTGCGTCTGTTTGCCGCTGTTGCTGGTCTTTTCTGCAATAATACATCGTTCAATATGTAAAATTGGCATCGATAGACATCTAAACAAACAGTTTCATTCGGTTTTAGCACTTCGTAATTCACTATACCTTGCTGATCCCATCACATGCACACCAAATATTTCGCTTCTTTGTCGATGTGGATAGTTCTCTCGGACTAACTAACGACTTGGGATTGCCGTAATAGTGCCAGTTCTTCGCCAGTTACAACACTCCACAGGAAACTCCTGGTTTCTTACCTGGCAAGCAATGAAAGCGCGATCTTGATACTTTCCTTCCTTTTTCTTCCTATAGGATCTTTCCCATCGCATACAAACGTCTAGAAACCCCAGTTGGCTCATCAACTGCTGTTCGAAAGGTCTTTAATAGTTTGAGCTAGGTTGTCTTGTAATTGATTGCCTTCGAAATGTTTTGGTCCTCCATGCCGCTCTTTGTTGCTTACATCAAAACCACCGCTTTTAAACCATTCAAACCACAACTTACTATGATAGCGCGCCTTCATTGCTTCTAAACGTGTTTGTGCTTTCGGCAGCAGATTTCTTTAAATGAACAAAAGTAATGAATGTCGAAAATGCGATTTTGACCGTTGCATGATTAGCGTCCTTATAAGTTCAATAACTCAATAACTATATATGAAAGTTATTTACGTAGAAATAGGTCGAAATTATCGAATGTAACCGTCGTGTACATTGATGCTTCACCATTTTCACTAATGGATGACAGTGGTCAAAATATATGCAAGCACCAATAACTCCACCGAAAGCTCTGCTGATTCGAGGGCTATTCTACAAATCGATTTTCCATTTTAAGCTATGATGGAAGTAATGTTATTAACGATAACGATAACAGCTCCTTGCGTAGGTGATATTAAACGGATGATAACCTAGTTTTCAGCTGTTAGTGCCGCTAATGAGTTTAACTACAAAACGGCGAAGAACGGTCTACGAAAAATATCGACGAAAACTATAAATTCGTATAGGAAGTTAGTAAATTATTTATGTGACAAGAAATTTAATTTAAAAATTGAATACGAAAGAGATCCGCATGAGTAGCCGAGTAGGCAAAAGTTTCGACTAGGAATTCAATGGTCGTGGGTTCGAATCTCAAGTGCGGTAAAGTTTTTAATAATAGTAATAATAATAATAATAATAATATTAATAACAAAAAAATAAAGCCGAAAGCCTTAGATGCTAGTGCTTTTAAGACTTTAGTCTTAGAATTTATTCTCTGGCTAAATTTATATAATAATAATATTAATAGTAAATACGAAAGAGAGCAATTAATTATATAAACGCGGGGTTGAAAAGTGCGTGCACGGGAAAAACAAAGTGCATAGTATTGCCAACATATGCAGTGTGAGGAACCAAAGTCGTCCTTCGTTTTGGCCTCACAGGTTCTTCGTCTCTGAGGGGAGTGCTTAGAGTAAATTAGGCTAAGAGACTTAGGATTAAGCGAAGGTAAACGAGAGTAAAGGAAAATAAGCCGAAGTTTTAGAAGTTTGAGTGCTAAAAGTAAGTAAGATTAGGGGAGTTGGTCACGAAGCGAGCAAGCGTAGTAGAAGTATTGGCTGAGTTAGCGCGTTACAACGATGCGTGTACTTATATTTGAAATGTAAAAGAAATAGGTCCTGAAATAGGTCTTGAAAATTATAGAACCTCTTATTTAAACTCTAGTCGAGAAAATCAAGTTTTATAACCAACAAAAGAAAGCTGCAACGACGATCAACGGTAAGACAGGCACACGCAGAAAGCTAAGGTAAACAACGAAATTTTCTTGTGAAACAAAACCTGGAGCCACTGAGCTACCCAACACCCGTTTTTGTGCAAAAATATCCCTCACAGTTATTTACTAAAGATCCACTGCCAATGTTTTATAGAAATCCGGAACCTAATGTAGATAATAAAGAAGTCTACGAAGTAACAGATCAAATGTGTTAAAAGTAGCTTGGATTGCTTAACTAAATACTGTACCGAATAGTACCCCTTCACAATCTGTTAAATGTTTAAAAAACAAATTCAATTGAATGTTAGAAGTAAACATTATGCTAATTATTCTTAATAACTATTACGAAGCATATAAAGTGAGTATTGAAAAAAAAAAATAGAAGAATAAAATTCATGTATAAACTAACAAAAAAGAGAAAAAAAACATTTACACATCAGAGGCACACCCACAGCTGCTGAAAACACAATCTATCTCACCAATTAGTATCGGCGAATCGTTTTTATTAACGTAATTAGGAATGCAGCACCAACACCAAATCTACCTTTCTCAAGTGAGACAATGAAACAATCCCAAATTCCTAAGGTCAAAGATTAGGAATAGCTTTTGATTGGATTCTATTGAATCCACAAAGCATATATAGGAAGGAAATCGACGAGAGCGGCACACAACTATTAGTATTACTAACCTTGTCTATAGTCTTTTTGTAATAGAAAGATCGTCCGCACGAGTGCATTGAACCAGATTTCGATAAAAAGTTCTATTATCGTATTATATGATATACGCAGGCGGCCCCCTCCTTAACAAGGTTAATTCGCACCTTATTGTATCAAAACCGTTTTATACGAAATTTTTTTATTTAAACTAAAATAGCCTTTGGAATAATATAATTTAAATTTAGACGTAGTGTAAATTAAAACCTTGCCGAAACCTTATCCGTGGTGTAAGGAGACCGTCTTATACGGTACCTTGAAATAAAGTAAATCAATGCAATGTCAAACACGAAGTCTTAAGGTATAAAATTATGGTGAAATTTCATGTATATAAATAAAAACGTTAGTTTTTATAAAAAAAATAAAATTCAGCATTATAATGACATATAAAAATTAAAAATATCATATCATATAAAAATTATAAAATCAAATCAGTAAAAAAGTTATATATATATATATATATAAACATACTTAACTTTTCGCATTTCACTCTCCAAGCCGGTTTATCTGACGGAAACTTTTAGGAAAAAACTTATTTACATGTCGTGACGTCCATCACAATTAGCTTTAGAATTAACACAGTTAGCTTATCGCAATTTACTTGCCAAGCGCTTTTATCTAATAGCCATATCAACGGCAATGTAACGAAAGAATGAATCTATTACGTCGCGACGCTTGCGATTATTAATTTAGAATTAACACACTTACCTTGCCGCCTTCTTTTTTCCAAGTCCTCTTCTTGGCATATTGCTGGTATTATTAAGAAACAAATAACCCACGGCGTGGTGGTGTCCGCCATATTAATTTTAGATTTAACGCATTTTTAGACTGATAATATATCTTCATTTGAGGAATGTACAAAATTGGAATGGTTTTAAACATCCGTCTTATTTACCTTACCGTTAATAAGTATAAAACCTCAAAAGTGAAACAAAGAAAATTTAATGTCTTGTAACTTTATGTGGCCATTGCCGATTTTTTTAAAATTATGTGTAATGGGCAAACACCCACAAAATTTCGCTTAGAAAAACGTAGTTGCGTTCAGTTTATGATTCAGTATGGGCTTGCGCTCTGACAAATTTGACACTCGTGTGCAAAAACAATGTTTTCACCAAGTTGGAAATCAACTGATCTTCATTCAGGAATAATACACCCCTTCATTGAGCATTGCATATTTGTATTTGCATATATTTTTATACCCATCATCGAAAGATGAGAGGTATATTCGTTTTGTCAAAACGTTTGCCAACGGTTAGAAGAAAGCTTCAGGCACCGTACAATGTATATATATTTTTTATCAGCATCAAATTCTAAATCGACTTAGGCATGTCCGTCTGTGTGTCCGTGTGCGCACGCTCGCAGCACCGCAAAAACTGAGAACACCTCTGTATTTCAAAGGGAATAAAAAATTGGTTTTTTGCTCATTACTCATAAGTCATAGCAGATAAATGATGATAAATGAAATATAAACGCGAATTCTAGCCTAGTTGTAGTCTTTATACAAAAATGGTGGAAATTCGTCTCCTCAATGTTATAGTGTGCCATCATTTCATTTTTGTCGAACTCCTTTATAACATGTAGATACAAGTGTCAAAATCCCCCAAAGTCTTTAGGCAGTTTCAAATTTGGAAAGGGCCTAAGAATGCTCGTCTGTTCGTCTGTTCATCTTTCCGACTGTTAGTTCGTCCATTTCTCCGTCTGCCCCATAGTATCTTTGGCAAACATTCTCTCGTTAGCAAAACGATATCGCATACAAATTTGCAAACAAATTTGGAAGTGACTGCAATTTTTCAAAAGGCAAAAACTTTTATTTCGAAAATAGAAAAAATCAGCCAATCAAACCACCTCATATTATAGAGCATGAAAATTTTTGTTCTTTTACTTTTTTTTGTCTTTCTTAGGATAACGATGATGGGTATAAAAGATTCGGCACGACCGAATATAGTTTTCTTACTTGCTTTATTTCGTCAAATAATGATTTGATTGCTCGTGGGCGCATATTTGATTTTTTTTTTATACATAAATTTCTCTTCAAATTGGTCATGTTTTGAAAGCAAAATTTTTCTCGAAGAGTTTTGCTGTCTTTTTTGCTTCAAAATACAAAATTTAATACGAAGCGGAAAAAACTGTGGCAAACAAACACACCCCTAGATTTTATAACAGTTGAACTGTCAATGCGGAAGCTTAAAGAATGAGAAGCAGACACAATTACGACGATGATGAACGATGAGAAAGTCAGAATAAGGATGTTAAGGTTTAACAAAAATGTGATTATTAACAACGAACGTTACTTCTGGGAAAATGTAATTACGACGATTAAGACAGTAATCTAAAAATTATGGTTTGCAGGTGGTTCTGACAAGCTTTCCGGCAACAGTTTTTCGGAAATATCTCCACGAACTCATAAGTCGGAGAAAATATGAAGATATTCTCTGGTTTGGTTTTAGTCTATCTGCTGATAGATCAAACTCATCAATCATTCTTGTCGATTGAAAAATGTCAACATTATTGATATGCATCAAAATTGCCAGTTCTATGCTAATCTTTGCCTATGTGGCAATTTGACAAAGTTGATTCATTTTGACAGAGTATACGGAAATCGTCCATACTTAAAGTGTGAAAAGAAAATTAGGTTTATAACTTTTAACGGAAGTTTAATTTTTTAATTTGTGACGGGATCCAACCTAGCGGTCACCAATGCGGCTCTCAGACTATCTCATACTTTTTTTGAACTATCAATTTCATGGGAATATGATATCGAATGCTATTGTGTCCTGTGTTTTCATATTTTTTTTATTTTTTGCTGGCAAAAAAGATATGCGTGAATGATAATTCGCTATTGCAATTAATGAAATCTAGAATAAATGCGCTATTACGTATATTTCGTCATGGTATTCACTATAAATATTATACTAAATAATAAAACAACTTTTTGGTACTGTGGGCACGACCTTCGACACAAGACCTGGAAGACATGCACGGAATGGCAGATATTAATATTAAATTTGCGGCAAAAGTGAAACCTGAATATATAGATAATCACTCGACTTAAATTTGATTTTGCTGATATATAGGTTTAACCCAAAATTGCTACTTTGACCATTTACAGCTTGAACCATCGTCTGCAGATCCTGCATATTATTTACTAGGATAACTGCATCGTCCACCTATCAGATATTATTGATGCATTGTCCATTCGCCTTAATGCCTGCTTGTTGTGTTTGTCGTTAAAAAGAAGAGGACCCTTTGGCGAACGCTTAGGTTTATAAAAATGTAATGTGCTATGACATCATTACCATGGGCTTCTGCTGTTTGTCTTCAATACAAATTTTTGATGCTGCGTACATCTTTTCCGTCAATTCTACGATCTTTCACGGTATCTATTAGTTTTCCAACTGAGGACGGGCCAGTAATGCTTCGACCTGAAACCCAAAATTTCCAATAATTTCTGGTATAGGTTAGCATTGAAATTTCCCATTATTACACATCAAGTTTCTTCGTTAGCTTTAGCATTTCTATAAGTTCTGAGTACCTCAATTTCCTCTACGTCACCATCTGCGGTTGTTGCGTGTGATCGAATAATATTGATTTTTATAGGTTCTTAAATAATAGGACTCTACTGGGTAAAGAGCGAATTATTCGGTGCATTTTTCGTATTTCTTATAAAACATAATACCAACTCCACGTCTATGGTGATTGTTGAATTCAATCGCACAAAGAAATTTACCCATTACCACTAACTGACACAAAATTTTTAAAACGTTCAGTAAACTAAATGCAGTTCATATAAAAAGCTTGCCTCCACCACATGAGTAGAAAAGGAAAGAGTCTCTACAGTCAACAACTTATACGCTCTGTCTGTTTTCAAAGAAGGCTTACGGGATAAGCTTAAATACACTGGACTTCAAGTAATTAATATTGCCTTTGAAGCAGAAATATCTTTCCCATCATCCGCAGGAGTCATTTATTTTAGGACTAACATGAAAAGATCTTGAAACCCGCATTTCAGACAACAAAACTCAAACACTCACTCACGCAACTCAGAAAAATTTCCACAAATATTTATGAACAATCAGAACGCAAGAAGATCGAACCAAACAAACAACTGGAGACAACAACTATGTTAGTCCTCCAAATTACTACAACAATAACTACGCAAGGAACAACATCCTAACAACAATTCTAATCCATCACATTACAATTCCTTTACACCTCCCGCAATTAACAACTACAGAAACCAAAACAAGAATATCTACACGGCATAAAACCAGGGAAATTGTAAATTGTGGTTGTATCATGTAAGAGTTGTACAAATAGAACCCGGCAATAAGGACATTTGCTAATTTTACTAGTGGAGACGGGATTGACGCTTAGAAAAAAACAATGACGATATTCTGTGTCAGTTGGCTGGTGATGATTAACTTGAGAGAAGAAATATTTAATCAAGAACTTATAGAAAAAAAAAATAAAAAAAGGAAAAGTAAGAATGCAAAAAAAAAATGTAAGAAAAAATAAACTAACTTTTAGAATTTGTGAACAGACTTCTTAAATGCTCTTACTGAACGTTAGTGTACGCGATATTCACGAATATTCAGCTTTACGAACGGTACCACAAAATGTCGCAAACTATAAAAGGATAAGTGTTTTAAAGCACAGAGTATACGAGAAATTATATGCGAAGTTGGTCACGAGGAATTGCGAAGGAAAGTATACAATGTAGATGATGCCGGCCAATGGGTCCGTGATACAGCCGACACTGTCGATGTAACTGTTAAGAAACGACATTTAATGCCACCTTATAAATATGTAGTTCAAATAATGACCAACAAATGGGAGTTGGTTGTCATTACTTTACCAAAAGTTATTGGGATGTGGAATCTGACTCGCATACATCTTTTACCTATACTATTTCTATTTTACTTTGTGTTCGTTTTTGGAGAATATTTGTATTGACAAGTTTAATATGTACAAAGGGTCGTAGTCTTATTTTATTGCTTTAAATACATTCTTTTGCCTTTTTTTGTTTTGCCTATAACATAAATGAAAATCATTATTTAGGTTAATAAAAAAATATATGTGTATATGCATGTGTGTTTGCCTCGGAGGTAGGAAAAATCCAAAATGTTTTCAAATTTTTAGTTTTATCATGAGAGGACAGTAGCTTAGGACGCCTAGGAACCAACTTGGGGGTCTCCAACAGAAGACCACAGCTAGAGAAGAGTGAAAAATGTCCCAGGCCTTAGAATATGCCCATTCGGTAAGGTCAGCTACGTCCGTCCGTCTATTCGTATAAGGGTAAAGTACATGTGTTTCTGTTAGATGAAATCGTCTGTGAAGTGCCCGTGAGAGAAATTTAAAATCACTGTGAGGACTCGATTTGCTCTCAAATATCTTTCGTTCGAGAAGGGGTGCTAGCACGTAAGTTAGGTTAAGTACATTTAGTGTACAGCGACTGACGACGAGTAATGAGCATCTCATTTGAAAACATCTGATTTGAACTGAGATCCGGCAAGGTTCCCAATGGCAACCTTTTGATTGCAAGAAGCCAAAAGGGCAGCTTCCATTTTTAGAGTTAGAGATGAGAGTCAGCGATGAACGTCTTGTGATTTGTATTTCTGAGTTAGACGTCGGGCAGGAGAACGTTTTACCTTTTGCGGGAAATTCTAACATAAAGTGTGCATATTTTATTTAAGTAAAACAGAAAATTTAACTGCGGTGCATAATTTAATTTCCACAACATCAATCGTAAAAGATGAAACAACTTAAACCTAAATTGTGAAACTCAAAAAGCTTCGAAATAATGTCGATTGATATTGTGGGACCACTTTGACGCTCAGACCAATATAGAGACTCTAACGGTTCTTTTTTTGGGCTATCAATATCTTCAAACTCTATATAAGGTCCTAAATATTTATGTAGTATCTATAGTAAAAAAAGGCGACGGTTTATCAACAGCATCGGCTCGCAATTAGAACAAAAAAAATTTATAAATAATTATAACTAAATGTATGTGTCAATTCTTAAGGTATCTGTGAAAACCAAGAAAGCAAAAATTATTACAAATAACCTAATTGTAAATGTAACTAAATAAAAAATAAAAAAACGGGAATTCATAGTAACCTCTAAATAAGTTATCCACAAAGAAAAAAAAGAAAAAAAAAAGGTTTGATCTATGTACAATTCAATTCTTAAAGTTGTAAATTTAAGCAAATAAATAACAATTAGCCTTGAAGTGACTTTTAAGGATAAAGTCGAAGTGCGTTAATAAAACATGAAAGTAAAATAAAAAGTAAAAGCAAATTTAATTTTACATTATTTGGATGAAAGGAAAGAGACTTCGTTAATAAGAGACTTTGTAATGATTTGAGATGGAGTTTCCGTTACTGCCTCTTTGGAAAGAAAAGCAATTATTGTATTCTTCTCTTCCATCTTCTGCTCCTAATCTGTCCCACATTCGTATGTACATAACGGTCACTACTTACCTCATCTAACTGAAACTAACTAACTAATTTTTCTTCTTCTTAATTTATTATATAAATAATAATTTATATAATTATATAATTTATTATATAAACAATAGAACATATAAATATAATAAATTTATCTCATATTTAATTTTAATATGACCTTCGCAGCACCGTTGTTATCAATCGATAAATTTTAACTTCCCTTCCAATTGAATTCGTTCCAGGCACAACTACTATTTATTCTTACCAACAGAAAGTATATAGTTTTTTTTTAACTTATTCATTGTGCTTTTTAATTTTTCTTTGTAAAGTTTAACTTACTTATTATAGGATTTTAAACTTTTCTTGTTGATTTTACACCATTTATTGTAATTATATTGTTTGCAAAAAGCCATGCCACTCGCATTACGCAAAATACACGCTCATGTTATAGAAACGGACTGTAGACTTTTCTTTTTTTATAAGTCCTCTATTTTCTTTTAACAATTACAACTGAGGAATTATAAAAAGAAATAAATTTGGGTGGGACCCCGCTATTACGTGGTTTACTTTTCCCTTGCGAACAACAATGGCAAAATCAGACCGACATAAGCCCCCTACATCTGTATACGCGGACGTTACAACTCACACAATCTAAAGCAAAACAGCCAAACATTCGAGTCGCTCTATGCCTTAACCATTGAGATCCAATCTGCAATCAACAATAATTAATCCATAAAATAAACCACAGTGTTGTAGAAGCCAAGCATTTGTTTCGGGACTTAAAAAACCTTTAGGTTCTAGTATATATTAATGAGATGAACTTTAATTTTCCAAAATAGCAGAAATATATCACCATCTCACACACGTACTAACGCAATACGTCTCTATCCGCCATTGCCAAATAATAAGATTTGTCGACTCACCCAAAAAACTACCTTTCAACCCTACCAGTCGAACGAACATAACATAAACTAGTTCAACAGGAATCAAAACCAAGCAAACTGGATACAACTAAGTAAAAGGAATCCAAATAATCAAGCAAATTTGGCATCAAAGAATATTTGGCGGAAGTCTTTGCAGGGGCAATGCCAAAAGTAAGCTTCGAAGCAAAGCATCAACTGTGACTACGTACAAGGTAACACATTGCAGAAATATTATGACCAAATCAATGGAATCGAAGAAAATGAAAATTTTCGGTGGGTCTCCCCCAAAATGCAGCAGGATATCTAAATATCAACAAGCATTCACATATATTAGTTTATATAAATATTTCATCCCCACTTAACAGACCCATGAGATTTCCAATCGATGCCGATGCTTCTGCATCATTTATAAATCCAGAATTTGTAGGCTCCAACGAATGTCGCACTTGCAATCCAATCACACTTACTACGATCTTAAGTCAATACTCATTAAACAGAAATGCCAAACTACCATTCCTTCCAGAATTTAAAACACAAGGAGAAATGGACCTTTTTACTTGTAAATTTTATAATTACTTTGGCGGACTAATAGGACTCAATATTCTGCATTGATTAAAGGCTAAATAACAAGTGCTTACACCCAGCAATGCGAAAATACCACTTTATTTTCAGGCCATGCTAAATTCAGGAAAACTAGTAATTCCAGATATTTTAAAGGCGAAGCTCCGTAGACACTCAGCATGGCCACTTCTCTCTTCAAAAAACGTGTATCCAAGCAAACGTATTTACCTCCGCTGGTATTTACAGAGCAAAAAATTAGTATACTAGTGTTTGCAACGAACAACAAAATAGAACACAGGATTTTGTAGAAATCAATAATTTTAGTATAGACATCAATATCTCTTTTAATAAAGGCAAAATTAAATAAGAACAGAACTTTTAAATTATGAAGAAAAAAAATCTTTGCTCAAACTTCGTAAAAGGTACGAACAATTTCTTTGCAAAGAAGGTGATATCCTCACCTTTTCAAACCAAATGAAGCACCAAATCAAAACTACGGACAACATTCCTATTTACAGGATGAAAACAAATAGCTAAAATGTTCGAGCAAGAAATTATAAAACAGAGCTTTTCGCCTTAGAGCGCCCCCATTTGCATAGTCGTAAAAAAAAAGACTCAAGCAACGTATAGAAATATAGATTAATAGCGGTGATAGATTACAGCAAATTAAACGAGAAAACAATTTGCGACGAATGCCCTATACCAAATATAACCAAAATACTGGACAAACTTAGCAAAAGCATGTATTTCTCCACACTGCACTTAGCCAGCGACTTCAATCAAATTGAAATGCAACCAGAAGACGTGAAGAAAACTGCCTTCTCTATTAACCGTGATCACTACGAGTTCGTCAAAATGTCTTTAACACACACATTATCTCCACCGGCGGAATAAGACCAAACCCGGAAAAAATTTCCGCCATTTAGAAATTCTCCATCCAAAGATTCACAAACAAATAAACTTATTTTTAAGATTATTAGGTTACTACAGAAAATTTATAAGAGACTTCGCTAATATAACAAAACCCCTCATAATATGTTTAAAGAAAGCGAGAAAGATAATTTTAAAAGACAGATATTTAAAAACCTTCGAAACCTTTTGACATTCATTCGGTGCCAATAAACCAGTATGCTATTCTAGTAGGACGCTCACAGAGACCGAGATTAATTATTCAACCATTGAAAAAGAACTCTTACCCATAGTCTGGGCGATATGTCAGACCCTACCTTTTCGACCACAAATTTACCACTCACCTGGATAATGAGCTTAAAAGTGCCAAACTCAAACCTAATTAGATGAAGACTCAAGTTAGAAGAGTTCGATTACGAAATCGTTAACAGAAAACGAGAGCTCAACACCAATGGAGATGCGTTGAGCAGACACACACAATGACAAAAATGTTCACAATCATCAATGAAAAGTTGAAGAACTCATGTTCACGTTTGGATCAAGAAGAAATGCTCTTTGGGGCTCTAACTTAGAACAACTCTATCCACTCTGCAACATAATTAACCCCTTTCGAACTATTCTCCGGAAGAATACCCACATTTACGAAACACCTACATTTTAACATAAAACATTAATACCTACAAAAGTTAAATGACTTCCAAAATCACCTTTGCGAAACTATAAAAGAAAAACTGACCAACAACACGCCAAAACGCATTGGAAAACTAAACCGAAATAGAAACGAACCAGAAATATTAGTAGTAAAGAGGAGCATATATAGAAAAGAATGTAGAAGAGACATATTAACATCCATGTTTTGTAAGAAAAACATAAAAAGAATCATTAGGATAACATTCATACCCACTTGTGACCGAAAATTACATAAATCAAAAATGAAACGTAGTCATAACCACTAACTCTTTACTCTTTAGGGTTATGTTGACCAAAGCAGACGTTTACGTAGTACGAACACCAAGGCATCGTGTCAATAAAGTTAGAAATGGGAAATATAATATTTGACTACAAACACATAATACACATCATCAACTTGGACGTAAACATCGACGAAATAGGGAAAACATTACGGCAATTTAGGGCAATGAACTTCGTGAAAATAATTTAGATAATTAATTCAGATAATTAATTCGGAAAATTAACAGCAAAACTAAATCTTTCGACACCTAAAACTAGAAAAAAAGACAACTTATCAACGCCTTAGAGATGACCATAAAATTTACTAAGGGAAATATGGAGTGCACGCTGAAGAAATTAATCAGGGAATAAATGACTTAACGAATCAAAATAAAAACCCTAACGCCGTGCTGAACACATAAATCATTCTCAACACCAATATGATAAACAGATTCCAGAACATAACAGAACACATCAACGCAGAACTCGAAATCATCATAAAGTCTATTCCGAACATCCAGGAACAAACCCGAAACTCACTCAACCACACGACTAATACAGTTATACAAGTGCAGCAGTTTAACCAAATAAACTACAGCATTGACACTTTTACACAACACGTAAATAATATAGTAGAAGCATTAGTACTAGCCAAACTCAACTCTATTCCTAGAATAGTGATAGATCCATCAGAACTAACACAAATACAAAACACATCACACAATACAATTAACATAGTTCTCGCAGAGCACATATATGAACTCTAATGAAACTTCTACTTTTTCGCATATTATCCCTTCACCACTGAACAAACCCTTAGGAATATTAACAAAAAGTATGCACTATCAAATGTAAACAAACTATTTCTGTTAGATCGGAAATACGAATTAATAAAGAAAGTGTTCTATTGCCAAACTTTAGATGACACTGACCTTAACTGTCGGTGTATCAAAGACATATTTGACAATAAAAGCTACATCTCCTGCCACCTGCAAGACGTCGAAAAAGTCGACATAATGAAACCGGTAGAAGACTAGATATTCCTCACCAACCCGCCCACCGAACAGATTTGAACAGTTTGTAACAACGTTACGGAACATATCTACATCAATGGCACAGCTTCAATACACTACGCAAAATACAACATACATATCAACGGCATCTAATAATTCGGACTATCCAATATTTACCAGAACAAAGACGAGTTCTTCAAAATCCCACTTCAAAGCGGAAGTAATATTTTGCCGCTCTAGAAAATGCACGAGATAATACTCCCATAACTAATAGCATACTAGTTTCGAATCACAAAATTCGTTGATGAAATACAAGTAAATGCAAAAAAAAGAAAAAAACATAACATACTCATCGGAGTATTAATCATCCTGGTCCTGACAACAATTATCATCGTCTTTTTAAGGAAACTTATAAAACATTTTGGATAAAACAAACTGCCAATGAAGGATCTTTCAAAGATTCCCTGGGCATCACATTATTCTAAGGAAGGGGGAGGTGACGGATGACCGATCGACGTAAATCCCACCCAACACAACATTGTTAATAACATTACTGTTATAGTCATTAACCTTATTAGCTCACCTTAAGTCAGCATTTTCGATCATTTCAAATTATTCTTTTATCAACATAGCACATTTGGGAATTCGTAAAGACACACTTAGAAGTTATAAATATTTTTGTAAACAGCAAAAGATTTACAGGTAGAGAATTTTAAGTTGGTGAGAATATAGAGGGAGTGGCCACACTTGCATGTGCCGTTTGTGCGGCTTGCCCAGCAGTGCGGTGACCAGCTGACACACCCGAACACCTAGAGGGAAAGGCGACTTTGTTATTTTTATTAATACTCTTTCGAGATGTACACAGAGTAGCCTGAATCGCACCACTGGGTGGAGATAATTGAGAATTAATTAAATGTTTCAGTGAAAAGCCTATCAAGGACAATATTCCGCTTACTACAGTCGAAACATTACTAAAGTAATCTTTTCGAATGATCTAGAACTACATATGCAACACGGCCGCTATAGCAGCACACTTCACGTAGCAAAAACCCTCGCAGAGCCAACAAGTAATGAACCCTTCAGAATCAAGGCCACAATTCGACGTGATGTGTGTAAACAGTCCGTGTCAGAAAGCGACAGACACAAAAATGACCTCGTAAATTGGACGCAAACTTCGCACTATTAAAAACATAGTAAACAAAGAGTGAACCAAGAGAAAAGCTCTAAACGGCGCAAACGAACCCAGATGTTTAAAAGCAGCAACACACAAAAATAAGAAAGAGACTTTTTGCTAGGAGAACAAAATGCTGATCGGAAAAACCAAAATGTCTATCAACACAAGAAGTTCAATATAAATCAATAAATTTGAACTCTTTCATAATTATTTAGGTTTTAAAACCGTATAAAGCAATAAAATAAATAAAAAAATTGCAAAGTTTTTACACACAAAGTAAAACAGTACGACTACGACGTGCGCGCAGAATTGCCAGTTTTAAATTAAAGTTTAATTTTTATTGTTATACTTGGTTCTTGCGTGGCTGTAACTTCATATGGTCTTTCATATGGTTTGTCTTATCTTTTTCTATTGAGTCTTTTTAGTTAGTTTAAAGTTAATTCTGTTATATTTATGTCTAACTGATTTGCATACATTTTTTTTTCTAAAGAGTATTGAAGTTTCTTCTTTAACTCGTTTGTGTGTTGTCTAAAATCTGTATACAGTTTTCTCATTTGGCATATATAGTAATTTTCCATGTACTAGTTCCAATGGAGCGTATTTGGTTTCTATATGAGCTACTCTATGCAAAAGTGTAATATTATATTCGTTGAAAATTCTGTGGTCTCCTTGAAGTGTGCCTAATGTTTGGAGTGGTGATGGGGCGTGGAGAATTTTTTTTCAATATAAAGTATTCGGAGTCACAGCAGCGTGATAAGCAATGGATAACCATGATTTCTAATTTACATCGTTCGAAACTATAAGTAAACGTTTGCCGCAGAACTCCTTGAGCTACAGATATCTTCAGAGAATGGATGGAAAAATTAATTTTTTTCCAATAATTAAGGTATGCTTAAGAACCCCCTCATATTTATTATTCTCTGTTCCTTCACTTCAAAAAAATTTGCCGGTATATTCTAGCGTTTGTAAATCGGTGTTGTCAATAAAAAAATATTTCGTAACAAAGACATAAACGACCATCGTTTATTTTTTAGCAAGAAACTCGAATTTTTACTGTTCGAATTTATGAACTTTTTTCAGGTATGTCAACATTCCACAAGCCTACCAACTGTGTTACAATTCAAATATATCTAAACAGGGTTACCATTACTCTTAAAGCTTTTATCACGCAATTATACACTATCTCCCAATTTTTTATTTCTGACAGAATATGCAAACTTTAATCCATTTTGCTATGTCTGTCTTCCTCGATGGCCACACGAACCGTTCAGTAATCATTTTAGTTGAAAATTTTGAGCCAGGATGTGACAGGTTACATCTAATATCAAATATTATTTTTCGAAATTTTGCGTCAGACAATCTTTGTGATCGTTAACTTTGTCTGCGATAACCCCGAGTTTATCTAAGCTGTCTCAGCTGATTGACAACGTGGCTTGATGGTAAGCCATAAGACCATATGATAAAGATTTAAGTAGATCATCTAATTTTCTGGTAGATAGTCAACACATTTCTTGCGGAAACGTTAAAGTTTTTTTATAGCCAAGGTGAACGTTTTCGGAAAATTTTTGCAGAGGTTAATAATGCTTGTTTTAGAGATTCGTATAAATTTGGAAATGTAACCGAAGTAATGGTATCCAAAGTAATTGCAGCTGTAAAAAATTGACGCTAGAATTGACTGAACCAAAGGCAGGGGTTCGTCTTCCAGAAAGGTGGTCATGTGGAAAGTTGGTTGAAATGTTTTTGTGCTGCTCAACTAAATGACTTATTTGTGTGCTATCAAAAATAGTTATATAATATTGATATGCGCGCCTAAAGGCAAAAAAAATTAATTGGTCCATCTTCATGTGCGTTTACTTATAGTTTCGAACGATGTAAATTAAAAATCATGGTTACCCATTGCTTATCACGCATATATCATTTAACAATTATATACACATATAATATATTGTGAGGGCTTTTGCCCATTCCATGGTGCTGTGGTAAGCTCAGCGGCACCAGGCTTCGATTCAAAGAATTTTATGTTTTCTTTGAATGTTTAAACTATCGTTCTTTATTTATTTCATTTTTCTTACTTTGCTTACAATAAAATAATTCGTCTATTCACTTTGCCAGTTCAGAGCGTTATTAAATCTAGATGTTAAATCTCTCATAGCCTAAAACTCATCGCCTAAACTTAACTAACTAGCTAACTTATCTCTTACGTAGACAAACTTGACTAGCTCTCGTTACTTAAGACAATTACTTTCACCTTGTTCTGATTTCCTTTGTTCTCATTCCTTTACTTAAACCTAATTCTTAATCTAACTAAGTCTAGCACTCTCCCCACAGACACGAAGAACATGTGACGTCAAAGCGAGGGACGACCTTGGATCCTCACAATATATATATATATATATCATTTTTTTTTCATTTTTATGTGAACTGCCGTGCCCACTTTTTAAAATCAACAAACCTACAAAGCATTGGTGTGCATGTACTAACTATGCAAATTAAAAATATCAAAGTATTGTACAATGGAAATAGAAAAAATACTTTTTTTTTTGAAACGAGAATTTTTATTTGGGTTATTGAGAAAAGGGAGGAGTTGTCAAAGTAAGACGGGAGAAAAATGAAAAAAAAGATTTTGTGAAGTTTTGAAGTAACTGTCAAAAAAGGAACAATTTTTTTTTTTTTGGGAGAGAAAAAAAAAGTATGTGCAGTGGAATTTAAATGATATCGCTGGTTTTTTTTTGACTATGAGGACTTAAAATACAAACTATATTATATTGAATTTTGAAATTATAACATTTTTTTTAAAGAAAAACATTTGCATGGATCTTGTAGCTGAAGGCATACTTTTATTATGTTGGTAGAAAGACTCAAAAAAAGGAGTGCAAATTTGAAATATAAATCGTAACAATTATAAATTCCTTGATCTATTTCATAGATGGATTGCTGGAAAATAACAAGGAAGAGTAATTTGTGGAAGTTGTAAAGACATTCAAGAAAAGTGCTTTGCATTTTTTTTTTTTTTTTGGTGAACTTTTCCCTCAAAATCATCTGGGAACTCAGTTTAGTTCTTCAATATTTATTTCGGCCATTGGTAGTTCTCTATAAACTTAATATTATCTGGAGCTTGGAGTGAATTTTAAATTGGTAAAAGTACAACGAAAATTCTTTGTTCAAAGCGAAATTTGTCTTGAACATAACAAAAAAAATTATAGCAGTAGCCAGTACAATAGGAAAGTCCGCAGTGGAGCATAAACTGAACGAAACTAAGTTTTCTTAACAAAAATTTTTTGATTTTTGCTCGTTAGCCAGAAATTGTAAAAGTTAGAAGGTCGAAATTTTCCACACAAAATTACAAGCAATTCAATTTTATTTTTTCACTTCTTTGCGGTTTTTTATCTTATTTATCGTAATACAAACGAGATGGAATGTTACAAATTGTCTTGCACGTTTATGAACTGAAGATATATTATCTGCCTAAAAATGGGTTAATTCTAAAATGAATATGACAGATACCTTGACCTGGTGGATTAATTTCTTCTTAATAATACCAGTGATATGAGTAGCAAATAAAATAACTTGGAGAGTAGAATGCGAAAAGCATTGTAGTGGGTATGGGAGATGTAGCCATCGCCGAATATAACTTTTTTACTTGTTTTATTATTCAATAGACTTTTACAAATTTTTACGTTTAACGTAAAGTACTGCATAAAATTTGTTATTTTTTTGTTAGAGATCTCCCATGTAAAATAATGAGCTTACACAGACTATAGGTAGGGCAGGGTATGAAACAGCGCTGGAGTTAAGATCAGCCCGTCTAATAGCCAAATCTCGTCCGTCCATTTGTGCTCGTAAGGGATACAACGTATAAATGTAGGGTGTATCTGTCGCTCTGCTTTTCCTTTTACTCCTCACAAGAGCAGAATTCAATATTTAATATTCATTTCGACTAAGCCAATCACAAACATTGAGAGATAGATCAAAGTAAACCTAAGAGAGAGTTCAGTAGAGTCATTTATAGAAAGAGGTCGTTAAAAAGTAATCATGGAGTTCAGTAGGTAAAGTCGTTCGTTGAAAGTCATAAAAGAAAAGAGTTAAGTACAGACAGTCATGGAAGGCAGACAGTAAAAGAAAGGATAGAAAATTTGTGCAGTCAGTGTGTGTTAAAACCAAAAAAAGTGTTAAGTAAACTAGTATTAATTAATAAGTTAATTAACTTAAATAAATTATATATAAATAAGGTCAATTTTTAAATTAAATAATAGTTGAAGTTGAGATAAACGATACTCGTGATGTTATCGTGTTTTATCTACCGAAATAGTGTAAAAGAAACAAAATTAGATTTTCTTTTTTTCTATATCATCTGATCAAACCTTTACAACGTGCATTGACGTATATATGAAAACAACAGCTAAAGAGTTAAGTGCAAAAAAACTCATCGTCATACCACCATCTTCATCACCATTATCATCTGATGAATTGGTAATGATTATAAACTAAATGAATGGCATGAATTCACCACATCATGTATATACAGAAACACGTACAACAATGTCCCTATTCGATGTCGTATATCTTATCATGAAAAAATGTGATCATATGGTTGAATGCCATCAGGACCGTCATGTTACGCAAATGTCGGGATTACCATGTAATGAAAAAGATAAAATCATGCCAAGGCTAGGTGAAATAATATATTTTTAATTATATTTTTCTTTAAATTACTATTGTAAACCCAACCACAAGCACTACGCGCAAATTGTTGCGATGTTCTTGATCTTCTGGATGGAGAATAATAATCAATCCAAATGTCTATAATCAACTGAATTTAAATCGCTTCTATATTCCTATGATTATTGATGACAATAAATTAATTCGTTTTTATTTATATAAATAATGTACATCTTGTGTACTGAAGTATAGTTCTAAAGAATGCTTAGGTCACTAAAATTAGGTTAAATGCAAATAAATGCTTACGCTAATAATAGAAAATGGAAACGCTTACGCTAATAATGAAATAAATATATAAGTGTATAAACTAGGTGAAAATAATTATGCTTTTTTTTATACTAAAATCGAACGGCCGTTCATGCTGTTGATGGCTTCATAAAATTCGGAAGTCCAAAGTCTGGTGCTCATGCAGAAATAACGACCTTAATAATAGTTATTTGTTCTTTTTGTCTGGGGAGCGAAACTATGGGGTCCCTTGGTTTATCCATAGATGTGCCGAAACCTTCACCTCTTCCTGATGCTCCCTATAAAACATTTTCTGTTGCGTATGGCTCTCTTTTTCCTCTCGTTTTAAAAGTTGCACATTCAACGGCAAAGAAAAGTTTAAGGCCTGTCTCTTATACACATCTAGATGTGTATAAGAGACAGAAGCTGTATAGCTTGGTGTAAGTTCTGGTTTGAACGATAAGCCAAGAAATTAAAGTGTGTCCACGGGGGTCAGGTTGCCCAAAGTAGGATTCCTGCGGCCGGAAGATGCACACAACGCATCGGAATGCCGGACGAATGCTTTCTTGCCTGACTGCTGGGTACGGCTCTTCGGGGAGTATTCGTGGTGGCTGTGGTTACTCCAAACTCTCGCGGGGAGCTATCTAAGCTGTCTCTTATACACATCTAGATGTGTATAAGAGACAGGTGCAAAGGCATGTGTTGCTGCGGCCGCGTGCAGTATAAGATCACTCAAAGCTGTATAGCTTGGTGTAAGTTCTGGTTTGAACGATAAGCCAAGAAATTAAAGTGTGTCCACGGGGGTCAGGTTGCCCAAAGTAGGATTCCTGCGGCCGGAAGATGCACACAACGCATCGGAATGCCGGACGAATGCTTTCTTGCCTGACTGCTGGGTACGGCTCTTCGGGGAGTATTCGTGGTGGCTGTGGTTACTCCAAAGTCTCGCGGGGAGCTATCTAAGAGGTGCTTAGATAGGCCTCGACGTAGACCACTAAACGAGAATTTGGCTCACACTCATTTTCTATTGCGGTGCCTCAGGGTAGAGAGGCCCCCTTCAATGGGGACTGTCTCTCTCCCTGAGGGAGAGACTACATATGGACAAAAGAATGCTGCAGACGAACAACGCGAAAGTTAACCGACATTACCAGCGTTAAGGCAATGAAGGTTTATATGGACGATATTGTGATGTATGCTGAAACAGCAGAATGTTGCCTAGAAAAACTTAAAGTAGTAGTGCATGCAACGGCTATTTATATGCTAACAATAAAATGGGAAATATGTTTCGTTATATGTACCAAAATATATATTTTAGGTCATGTAATTGAAAACGGACAAATAATGCCAGATAAAGACAACTTTAGAGTAATTGAAGCATTTGAAATATCTAAAATATCAAAGATATGCAATCATTCTTAGTCCTCATAGGGCATTTCCGAAATTTCGTTCAAACATACGCACAATTAATAAAACGTCGTTAACAAATTTGTAAAACAGAGCCCTATAATAACTACGGATCGACAGTAATGAAGTTTTGTTAGTGGCAAAATGCGAGGAAGATGAAATTATTAGAAACTTGCATAACCAGGGTCACTTTGAGATTTAGAAAACAAATCACGCTTTGAAACAACAATACTGCAAAATCGAAAGAGGAGTAAGCCAATGTATTACGAACTGCATTGAACGTTTAATCCACAACAAAAACTGAGGAAAATAAGAAAGGTTTTTAAATTACAAAGAAAAAAGTGGCACAACCATTGCAGTTTATTATATTTTATTTATTTAATTAAGTTATCACCTACACAACAAGGCTCAAGTTTTCTAAATTAGAGTATAGATTTATTCTAGGCGAATAAATACCAGATTATATAAACTGTTGTATAGGTCGACAGCATATATAAAAATGGTGTCTTTCAGACAATAAGCTATAGTCCCTCAGCTGCCTAATGTTCATACTAATATTACTGGCTGCGAATAGCATGTAGGTATCGGTTCTGCCTAGTGTAAACAAATTTATGCAGCCGTATCAGCACTCCCTGTTCGAGCATATTTTCACAAGTGACACCCAGAAATTGAAGAATTTATGCTGAAACGTGATCTTTTCTCTTTAACACGTATACTTCACATTGTTGGCAGCGCTTTTCAGAGAAAAGTTCCCATCCATACGCAGACAAAAGGTGAGTGTCGCCAAACAGACACGTTATGTCCAGTGGTGCGCTACCACAGGTTACCCTTATGTTGCGTAGCTTGCCGTATGTTTTAGAAATAGCTCTACTATTTCCCCATGTTAACTTTGAGTTCATGCAAAGAGTAAGGTTTGCGGTCGTATTAGTACATTGAACCAACTTGCTATTTTTAGTTATCTTTAAATATTTTGTAATGGATTCTTGCTTATTAGCAAATATTTGCTTGTATTGATGTTCAACACGAGTTCATTTAATGCCACCCAGTGTCAAATTGCAGCCAGGTCCTCATTTATTCTGCCCACACTCACGCACAGTAGGTTACTACCACTACGTAGGTATAGTTATTATTATACGCGTACACGTTACACTGCTGTGTACTACACATCTTTCGTTGATCGTTTATGTATAAACTGAATAACGTCACCAGTAATACCGTGAAGAATTTCATTGTCAAAGTGGTGATACAGCAGACATTCCAAACAATAAAAATATTCCATAACTAAGACGTAACTCATCGCAATTTACTTTTACTAAGAAGCTCGAATATTTGCTGCACAAATTTATCGATTAATTTTATGTATGTCAACATTTTACAAACCTATCAACTTTTTTATAATCTAAATACAGGGTTAACAGGATTGCCAAGAACTTTAAAACTGTTGCTAATTCCCACAAACTTTTTTTTTTATACCATTGGAGAAACAGTTAAACAATGGTGGACAAGGAAATTGTTAAATTAGTTAATTTCTAGGATAAATATGTTTATGTACATTACATAATTATGCATACCACTACATATAAACGAGTGAAAAGAAGTGTACAAAACAAATTTTTTCCATTTGTTTATTTCTACTAATAAGAAAAGAAGATCAATTTGCGTTGTTTTGCAAAAATTTATTTTCAATTAATGTCTCTCACTTAAAATTGGTTTTCTTGGGTAAATAATACCGTCATTGTCTATAAAATTTTAGATACAAACGCACGTAATAAGAGAGATCAACCTTTCAATCAGGGCACGTGGCATAAGGTGCTTCTTTATAAGTGCGACGAAATGCTTTGAAGAAGGCAATTAAGAAATTATTTTAAAAGAAATCGTGTTAATCAAATTTCCATGTAAAAGAAAACTTCCATTTCCAAAAAAAAAAAAAATGTGATGTTCATAAAATGTTAATATCTCTGTAAGCTATGAACCTGGTCTTAGGTGCCAAATGTGATACACAATCTACTTCGTAACACGCCACAATAATTAATGGATTTAACAGGTTGTAGAACAAACAGAAATAGCTGTGCAGCTAGTTTTATGTATGGGAGCAGGCAACAGTAGCCTTGATTTTTTTTTCAGTTGTCGCCAAGAGCCCAATTATGTACCATTGTCGCCAAGAGACTAATTATGTACCATTGTCGCGAGCGTTCCGGTACTACATTAATAACTGAGAGGGCCGCCGTAAAAAATGCGAAGGGTATTGGCATTTGTTTATTTGTATGAACGAACCACATATGGTAGGCAATAACAAACATGCAAAACGGAATGGAAAAAAAATATATAGTTAGTTATGTTAGGCTTTAAAATGATAAGTTAATTTCATTGTTGAAATGATCGCAATTGATTCACAAGACATTTACCTTTAATTGCCAGCATATGAAAAGTTTTTTCGAACAAATTGTGAAGTAAACTTTCAATATTTATTTAAGTTTATGTAAATTTCTGTGCCAGTTATAACTTTAAAAATTATTTATATTTTTAGGAATGTAATAATATTAATAAATGTTATGCCAGCAAAGCTTTAACTTTCTAAGCCAATCGCCTCATTTAAGGTGTTCCCACAAATCCTTAAACTCCATCATCTTGATAAGTCGCATGGAGCGCTGGAGTATTCAAACAGTCCCCTTCCACTTTGTAGTGAACGCGCTCGAATTTCTTTGGGCTGTAACAGCTCGTCTGCTCTTAGTGTAGAATACGCCAACGACCTAGAAAGTTGTGTAAAATATGTAGTTAGAATTTCGAAATACTAAATACTGTTGTAGTAATCTTTATACAGACCGATGCAGGGGACGCGCCGAACTTCGGTGACATGTTATGAGCCATGATTTTCATTTCATGGTTGCAAATCTAGAAAGAAATGATCATATCTATGTAAATAAAAAATGCTGCTAGTACAAAAAATTCAGATTGCTTACTATAATGTTCCCTCTAATGTTTTCCTTAGCGATTGATGAAAATTTGCTCCATTTTTAGCTGGCTTTGAAAAGCATATATGCGATCCATCAACACGTACACTCACTATAATAAAAAGTAAAAATATTATAATGGTCCTTTTTTGTATAACAAAAAGTTCAATTAATTACCGCCTGGAATATCAAATTTCTGGTAAAACTACACTTCCGCGTTTACGGTGCATTGGATCCACTTCGCACAACGTTTTTTTCCAACCATTATAGCACCTCTGATACAAAAATCGATAATGTGCTTTGTGCAACACTTACGGTATGATCGCCACAGGCCAGTCATTGGTGACTTCCTGAAGCAGAAAACTCTAAAGTCATTGCTAAGCGAAACACCAGTGGTATACATATACTCTTCATACATGTCATGCCATTTCTTCGAGGACGTAATGAAAAGCCGATCTGGAAACGCGAAACTTCTTTTTAAATCTACGTACAACAATTCAGCGTTCGCAAATATTAGAAACTTTTTATTTACTCGTTTCCAATTAGCATTAGGGGATCGGAAGCATTCTGCAAGGCCTTTGTCGCCCGTCTCTTGGTGATGCTTTCTTCTTGAACGAGCATAAAGGGAAGTTACGATAGATTGTGCTGTAAACGTAATAAAAATTGTACTTACTTTTATAAATTTGTTTCCTTTTTCTTCATAATTCGCAAAATTAGAAACTTATTCATTAATTTAATTTCCCAGATAGTTTCATTTGCAAAATAGAAATGAATTCAATTTCTAATAGCTGTTTATATTTTTCTATACAGCTTACAAGGGCAACATTAACAAGCAAGAAAATTAAATTCGGCCGGGGTCGAATCTTTTATACCCGTCTCCGTTACCCTAAGAAAGACAAACGAAGTAGAAGAACAAAATTTTCGTGTTCTATAATATGAAGCGGACGCAGCTGACCCCTTCTATTTCCAAAATAAAAGTTTACGTCATATAGACTTGCGGGCGTTGTAGGCGCGTTCTTTGAAAAGTTTAGGTCAATTCCAAATTCTTTTGTAAATTTTTAGACGATATCTTCATTTTCGCTAGCGGGAGAATGTTTGTTACAAATACTACAAAGTTATGCAAATAGAAAAATGGGCAGACGAATAGGCGGACATGTTTAGGTGCGTTTAAGGGTTAGAACTAGCCAAAATTTGTATACCTTACGGGGTTTTTTGAAGCTTTTGAAGCACATTATAAAAGTACTGAAAAAAGAACTAAATTTTGATACACTATAGTATTGGTTAGGCGTGGTCAATGTTTTCCGTTTTTGTGCACAGATGCTACAGTTTCGCCCATAAAATATGTGTTAAAATTTTTGTACATTTATTTGCTGTAGTTTATGAGTAATGAGCAAAAAACCAAGTTTTCATTCCTTTTGAGGAACAGAGGTTTTCTCAGTTTACGTGGTGCTGTGGGCGTGTTCTTTGACCCATTCGCAATACCAACCTGCGTTCAAGAATTTCCAATGTTCCTGTCGAATTTGAAGTCGATAGCTCCATTTTTGCGGCCAGGGCAATGTTTAAAACGGACATTATACAGAGGCGCAGACGGTCAGATGGACAGACGTCTAGATGGACGTGCTTAAATCGATTTAGAATTAGATGGTGATCACGAATGTATATACTTTGTGGGCTCTCTGATGATTGCTTCTGGGCGTTGCAAACGTTTTGACAAACGTAATATACTGCTCACCCTTCGGTGATGGGTATAAAAACGGAAAAAAAAGAAAATAAGAATAAAATGACGACAAAAAAAGGGTAAAATTCATGTATAAATAAACAAGAACAAAAAAAGAAAAAATCAGTCAGTACAGATCCTAGTTCTGAGTGAATTAATAAGCCGTTGGAAACATGGAAAAACGTGGCAACCGGTAACAGTCAACACATTCAGTTCATTTTCGAATCATACTAACATATCTTGATTAAAAATAAATTTAAAATGGGCGAATTAAGAAAAGCTGATTTGATAGAATTTAAAAAATCTGATATTGAAGTTAGCTTATAGATATCACTCAGATGTTTGCAAAGGACTGATTTTTATGAAAATAAACTAAACGAACAGCCAAAATCGGGTGCTCCTCATTTTGCGCAAACCATATGATTTCACTTCATGCAAATTAATTATTGTATTGTCATTATATAAGTATAGTTACATTATACATTTTAAATTTATATATTATATACATATATCTAGTTATATATAATTAGCTCGCTAATGCTTGTAAAGATATATATACACTTATCCCTACATTTACTTCATTTGCTATATGAGTCCTAGTTATAACATATATATATATATATATATATATATAGGCAGGTAGATATATATATATATATATATATATATACATGTCTACTCATCCATCCAGCATAAGTATGCAAGCACACATATATACGGAAAACCCGACTACATTCTTAAACCATGTAGATCATTTGTGTTTGAAACAACAAACACTTGATTGTAACATACAGACAGCCTTTTATTTGCATAAAGGACTAAAAGGCACCTTTTATAGAGCTGGTTGGTAAATCAACAAGACAGCATCCATTTCTGTAGGAATAGTGGACGGATGACTTGTAAAACAAGCTGTACGATAAATTGATTAATGTAAAAGCAAACATTAATACTCATTGTTATATTGGAAGCATAGTTAGGCAGCTAAGCTAAATAATACGTTATGTATATATGGGATATATATATATATATATATATATGGGATAGTATGTCCCTGTATTATTGCTAAATGATGCGCCATGCAGCAATCTTGGCTGACGTAGTATAAAGACCACGGCAAACCATCCATACAGGGAGATGATCTTCACCCTTATATAAATTTCTAAGTTGTGTTACGTTGAGATCGCTCAGACTTGGAGGGATTTTTTTTTGTGCTCCTCTGCATTTTGTTAGGGATACAAGAGGATCAGTTTTGTTTCTGTTCCGACGGTAATGCCTGTTTGTCTTTACCCTTGCAAAACTTAATTTTTAGTCGAATAAAGCTTCTAAATGCATAAGCGAATCTACATTTTGCAATTTTCGTAAACCACTTGGTATTGAATGAAATTTGTCTTGAGAATAAAAGCTTCTCACATTTTTTTGAACTTTTTACTTAAAGTAAGTTTTAAATTGATATTTCTGGCACTTCCGGATGCTTGTTCATGTTTATATTTCGCACGCACCCTTAGTTACGTTGACAAGACAATGTGAAAGAAAAAATTTTTGCCCGTATTCAAATTGGTCGCCACCGTACTGAGAAATTAGGAAAATCAAAGAAGAAGTTATTGGTGAATATTTCGGGCACTTCCGAACCTCCGAACATAGTGAAATATTGCGCACGCCTTTACTTACGATGAGAGTACAATATAAAAAAAAATTGTTCGCTATATTTCAAATGGGGGCCGCCACAAGAAAATATTAGGGAATGGGAATGAATGGGAAACGCCCTACACAACTGGTGGTTATTAATTTCGGAAGATTAACAAAACTCTCCGAAATTTAGTAGGTGAAAGGATTGAGAGAAATAAAAAGAGAAATCGAGCGAGGTGGATAGCTAATAACAATGAAGATTGAAATGGGTGTTTGTGACTTTGAAAAAGTTTATAAATGAAGGGGTTAATTGCGATATTCGTAGAGAAATGTAGAAATAAATTTCTGTATTCTATTTTTCAATTATAAATAGTTTATGAAGCTTATGGAATTTGCGCTGCTGGGGATTTATAGCCTAGTAGTATTAATGAACCGCATTGGAAATATACCGCTGACTTTTCTATGGATATATCCAACTAATGAACAGGTACATTCACATAATCAACGCCTACTTGGTCACTTCAGATGAAAGGGAATAACTATGTATATAGATGCGTTAAGAAACACAGAAAACCTTAGTCTAAGTGAGGTAATATCAGCTAAGATTAATCAGACTGGAGCTCTGCAATAAATGACCCCTCTACGCACGAAAATATATTCCATCAATACAGGTAGACTTTGGAAATGACGGTGTTCATAGGCCAAATTTCAATCTGTGTAATCATTATGTACTTGTAGAAATCGAAAGAATAAGGCATAAACTATAATAAGAATAAGGAATAAACTTTCAGAAAGTAGATAATTTGAGTTGTTCTCATAAAATGGGGCGCGCTGCAAAGTAGCAGACTAACTTTTATTTAACAGTTGCTTTAATCCAGTTATTAAATAAAAGGGCTTGCAAAGTAGAATGGGACAACGTAATTTGTTAATCATAAAATTTAGTTCCATATTAAATATATTGGCCGATGTCAAAAAGAACGGAGTCGAAAGTAGAAGTCGACTTGCGGTACACTAAAATATATAAAATAAGTTATATAAAAAGTGTTGAATAAGCTATTGTTTAGTAGACAAATTTTATCGCAGCCATTTTTATGTGACTATATACAGATGCTTCAGATGTTTAGAAAAAACGAGTTCTAATATATTGAAATCTTAAAAGCCCCAAGCCACAGGTCACTTAAAAGTGAGATAAAAATTTGTTTTTTATCTTTTAGTTCCCTTAAATAAAACGTATCTTAAAAAAAAATTTGATGTAACTTTTTATAATTAATTTCATGCAAGTTAATGTGTACCATGTAACAAAATTATTTCAGTTAATTTGAAGCTGATATGAGTGCGATTCCAACGAAAAGGAAGAAAAGATTTTAACATTACATTAAGATATGGCGGGATTTAATCACCGAAGGGAGATTGTTGATGCGATGTATGTGTATGAAATGTCGAAATTTGTTGCATGTTGCCTTTTTGACTCTGTGGCTCATTTGATATGTGCGGATTTTAATGGAAGATGTTATAATGTCATCGTTGATATGTGGGAAGGTCCTGCCGTTGGTTTAAAAATCTGACCTTGAATCTGCGTTCAATGAATTCAAATTGCACCCAAAAAGAAGTGGTAAGTCTAACGTAGATTTGGCTGGTGACGGCGAGGTTGAAACAATGGAAGGGTCCAATGGACTCCTTGGTTCCAAGGATTGGCGCTTCTATTTTTGCAGCGCACGTAGCTCCTGGTAAGCCAGCTCCAGCTGGTGAGATTCCTACAATGATGAGATAAGCAAATAGTGTGTAGTGTGCGTCCACTCAAGATACTGAATCAATTTTAGCGTTTTAATTTGCGTCATCTTTGCTAAGGACTCCTCTGTCCGAAATATTTGGCAAAATAAAGAGAAAAGAAGATTTAGCTTCCAAAGCTGAGCAGTCAGGAACACTAAGAGGGAATCCTGCCCGATGTCTATGAGAGGAGATTTTGCGAACACATATTCAATTGCGTACTCACAGTACCACAAACTTATTTCTTTATAAATGAAAAGTGAGTAGATAAGTAAGGATAGACATACTGCTGTTGAAAATGTGTGTAAGAACGATAAAGTTCTTGCTTCACCGGCTGAAACAGCTTTAACCTTATAATTTGGCAAAGTGCGTTTTTCTGGGATGAACGTCTTTAGTACATCGGCGAGAAGTGGTTTGGAAGAAGTTCCGTCAGCTTTTTGGGTAACATATCTGACTCGAAGAACACCTTTGGGTCTAATGGACTTACATTGATGGAATAGTCAAATCTGCAAAAGCACATGGTTATCGCGGTTAGTATGCAGCAGTTGAATGAAGGTGAAGACATGGTGATTATTCCCGCACGTAGATCTATCTTCGCCTCTCACTTTGCAGCCAACACTTCGTCTGAAAGAATCGTTAAATTCATCCGGCAAAGGGTATAAAAAGATGACTGTAAGGGTCTTCAAAGTCAATGTCGCGAGAGAAAGTGACATTGTGTTTTTTAAGATTTTGCGTCCGACGGGGTTGATCGAGTGTCTAATGAACAAAAAATTTTGACCCGGACGTCTCGTGGTCAGAGAGTTTGTCCAAATAAATCTCGACGTCTCTCGGATGTTGCATCAAGCAAAGTGGGCCCGTTCCCAATGGTGTGGGTTCAAAAAAACTCGCATTAACTCGTCGTTACCAAAAAGAAGAGAAAATCAAAAAACCTAATCTAAATTTTCTACCAAAATGTTCGTGGAATTAACTCTAAATTATTTTTACTGTTCATTAATTCGTTCAATTACAATGTCTACGGAAAGGTGATTAAGCTCTTCAATTTCTAACTATGAAATACATATACGATCGTATTAACAAATAGGGGTAATGTAGGAGTTCTAACAGTATCAGTCAACCTGTGTTCTAGCTTTACGTAAATAAAGATTGAACCCCTTGTT
The DNA here is from genome assembly GCA_000688715.1 of Glossina pallidipes. Taxonomy (NCBI): domain Eukaryota; kingdom Metazoa; phylum Arthropoda; class Insecta; order Diptera; family Glossinidae; genus Glossina; species Glossina pallidipes. The sequence continues at coordinate 25,896 of KK500175.1, read as the reverse complement.
GAATTCATATCTGTTTACATAAACCTTCAACGTAGAACTATATACATAACGTGCTCTTATTTTCCACCCTGCTCACCATCAACTATTTATGAATGTCAGGTAGGTGCCCTTAACAACCTGGTAGCGGACGATTGGGTTCTTGTCTTCGAGGATTTCTACTTACCAGTAATATCTTGGATCCACGTGGAAAGTCAGTATTATCTATCACCTGACGCAAATGTTGCTTGGCGGATTGATATGCTAAATAATGTCTTGGAATTAAGTCTATTTCAAATTAACAATATCTTTAGTAGTTTAAATAGAATGCTGGATTTGGCTTTTGTTAGTGATACTTACACCTGTATAGTGCAACGTGGTATTCTGTCGTCCTGCCTGAAGACAAATCTCACGCCCAATTAAAGTGTTGACGAAGATTCCAATTGAGGTCGTTAGAAATATTCGTGTTGCAGCAATTGAGTTTTTGTCTTATGTTCCAGAAACGGCTCGCTCCATCTGATCTGGGTAAAGTCACTGACTTATTCTATGGTAGACTTAATTGTTATATTTCTACAACCGTGCCATAATAATAAGTTTAGCCCATCATGGTTTAATAGAAAATTAAAGTAATTAAAAAAAAACACAAAATTTATAAACGCAACAAAAGCTTGAAGTTGACTGCTAACTATATAAAATTTCTGAGTGTCCGCAAGAAACATAGTGTTAAGAGAAAGCTGTGCTTTGCAGCTACTTGCAGGTGGTGAAGAATAATTTAAGAAAAGGTTCTAAATTGTTCTATAACTATCTTAATAGAAAAAGAAAAGATAATGCTTACCCTTTGTCCATGAAACTAAAAAACGTTGAATCCGCAGATAATTGCGAAATTGCACATTTATTTGCTGAAAACCAGATCTCCGTATAATCAAAATAAAATCTTGAATTTGCTTGACTCCCATACGGTTTCAAGTAACATGTTACATATCGATAACAAAGGTAAGGTCGGCCCTGACAGTATATCTACTCATATGCTTAGAAACTGTGCTGCAAACTTATATGCACCGTTGGCTAAACTATATAATTTGTCTGTTGTTTCTGGTTACTTTCCGTTAAAGTTAAAAATTTATTTATTATTTCACTTTTCAAAGATGGTCGTAAATTGTAATTATCGAGCTATTGCTATGCTCCATTACCAAGTTATTTGAGAAAATAATAATTGATAATTTGCCGTCACAAAGTTTGCAAACTTTAACCATCATTCGGGATGAATTTATGAAAAATAGATTAACGAGTTCTAACTTGCTCAAACTCGTTACGCTTATAAATTCAGCTTTCATCGATCGGAAACAAACTGATGTAACTTCCACAGATTTCAACAAGGTGTTTGATAAGGTCAATCACCGTACACTTCTAAATAAATTGATGGATATTGGCTTTAAGGAACATTTTGTAAAATGGATATGCTCACTACTAAAACAATGGGCTCGACATGAACTAGAAAAGTACCATGTGTAAGAAAGTAACATCTAAAGTAGTCATAGTACGTTCGGGAGTTCCTCAAGGCAGTGATCTCGGTTCTGTTTTCTTTGTCTTGTTTGTAAGTGACCCACCAAACATAGTAAGATACTCTCGTCTGTTGACGTATGCGGATCACATTAATGTGATCTTCAGCTCGAGTGATAGTGAAGCACAAATCTATCTTTAGGACGACCTTGACTGTTTTTACAAATGGTACTGTATTAATATGATGTTTCTGAATATTAACAAATATAAGCACCTGTTTTTCTACTGAACCAATGCATTCAGTGCATTGTATGAAATCAATAATGTGCAAATCTGTAAGCCACATTCTATTACAGAACTTGGAGCTCTGTTTGATAGGGAACTGTCTTTCAATGGATATATTAAAATTGCCGTTAATAAAGCAAAAGGCGCAATCAGCTTTATCAAGCGTTGAGGCGTGGTCCTTACACTACTCGGTTGGTATATGTGTCGCTAGTGAAACCTATTCTAGAATACTGTTTCATTACCTGGGATCCACAATATGGTCTTTCCCGTGAAGACATTGAGCTGTTTCATTACCTGGGATCCACAATATGGTCTTTCCCGTGAAGACATTGAGTTCGTATAGAAACCGTTTTTATTGTTTTGCTTACGACGTTTGCCGTGGAATCCTATTATCTGCCTTCCATCATATAGGAATCGTTCAGCGTTTATAAAGCTACCAACTCTTGAAAGCAGACCAGTGTCGTTTGTTCCTAAACTATTGACTGGCATATCTAATTCTGAGTACTTATTCTCTAAAATATAATTAAACGATCTACAGCGAGGCCTACGAGACCTTACGCGTACATTGTGGAAACAATTTGGTGAGAACTACAACTTAATCGACTTTGGCGTGAATGCTCCTACCGTAAAGTCGAAAATTATCTAACACCCTTGAACATGCTGTAATGTAAGACCTTATTCAATCCGGTTGGGGGCCAGACAAATCCCGGGTCTTTTCATATTTAATGGTTTTTGAATTGTTTATGTTTGTTATGTTTGATGATAAATTTATCATTTCGACAATGTTTGATATATGACACTTATAGTGGTTGAAACGCAAATTGTAACCAAAAATAAACAATAATACACATTTTGGATATTATTTGCTTTAACAGCTGTGATTTGACCTAACCTTTTCGCTTGTAGTTTCCTTAGAGTTGATTCACCAAGTAATATTCGATTGTTCTGATTTTATGAGTTTGCCGTTGAAACTATTGTGAGCTATCAGTTGTAAATCCCTAGAAGGGCTTCGAAAGTAGCTGCGAAAACACGATAAGCTAGCCTTGCGTCTTGATTGATATTTTCTTACTGATATTAAGCTTGTGACGTTGACCACCTTTTTAATGATATTATTTTGACTGGTTAACGTTGTATTAGTAACGTCATTGATATATGTTGGATTAGATATTTTTGGTAATCGATGATATTAATTTTCATAGGAGATGAATTCGAAAAACAATTTTGGCTCCAATTGAGGACGATTAGGAGTAGGAGCTATTTTTTTTTTGTGACGAATGGTAGGGTAACAGATTTTTGGTACAAAAAAGCTAATGGGAATGTATTGGACAAAGGCAATGTGACTGTATTTTTTTAAATATCCACGCTATGATATCGATGTGGTCGATGTCGTTGATGTGATGAACGTTTACAATTTTGAAGGTAGATGTGGGCATGACACACGCGTCTTTTCGTCTTGAAAAATAATGTTGTTTTGAAGTGTCAGAAGAAATACTTTTTATGAGTGATACTGATTTAAAATGTATAATTATTGGCGGTGGAACTTTGATTTATGCTTATGGGCCAGAAATACGTCTACAATCTCGTGAATCGTGCTACAGGTAAACCAAACAAAAATCACTGACAACAAAATTGTTGGAACAAAAAAGACGCTGCTGGGACTAATGCACAACACAACAATCACACAACTCTTCCACAAAAGTATACACATCAATACCACAGCGCGGTTATTTAAAAAATGCAGTCTGATTATATTTTGTACACAGTAGCATCTTCACAATAAAAAGAATTAATAAAAAATTTCATGCAAATTCCCTTATAGCCCGCAAAAATGAAAGTTCGTTGGATGAAATGTTTAAAAAATGGTCAGGAAAAATATGACTTGATTGCAGGCTTACCGAGCAAAAGATTTGTTCACTACCAAAGAGTTCAATCATTGCTACTGAAGTAAGACGTCAGTCTAGGGTATTCTTTATTTAATACCCACTAAAGTATTAGGAGTATATTCAATAATATAAAATTTGCAACGCGTAGAAGGCCCCCACGCGTTTATATATTCGCGGTCAGCATCAAGTTCTGAAGTGATCTAAGCATGTCCGCTTGTCCAGCTGTCTGTCTGTTCAGTTGCTCATCTGCCTAGCTGTCCATTTTTTTGTCTGTGCAATCTTTGTTGTGGCCCCAAAAGTGAAGCTATCAACTTCTTGAAGTTCTTGCACGCAAGTTTTTATTAAAAATAAGCCAAATTAGTGAAAGTACACGCCTGCAGTACCACGTAAACTGAGAATATTTTTGTGTTTCAAAAAGGAATGATAATTTAATTTTTTGCTAATCAATCATAAGTTACAACAGATAAATTTATAAAAAATTTGAATATCTACTCTACGGGGAATACAGTTGTACCTGCACATAGTATGGCGAAATTGATTCCACTTACCCAATATTATAGTGCCCCAAAATTTCTTCATAATCTTCATAACACGCAGAAGCAAGTTTCAAAAACCCCGCGAATGCTTATTTATTTATTTACTTATACATTCAACTAAGCCAAATTAGCAGTCGAATTCAAGTAGATTTTGATAGTAAATCTTATACAAATTATTTTAAGAACTAGTACACAGTATATAGGAAGATGTGAAAAAAGAAAAATAAAGACAAAGTAACTTAAAATAATAATTCATGTATAAACAAATTAGAAAGAAAAAAATAAAAGAGGAAAAAAGCATGTACACAGCTAGCACAGAAGCACACCCACAAGAAGAACAGATCAAGGTTGCAAGTAAACCCCTAAACCATTGCAAACATGCATAAGCTTGGCAACCGACAACGTTAACAACACCATTTACTTTTCGAAAAAAAAATGAGAATTTAAGAACGCAAGCTAGTTTAAGTACGACATAGGTAAATCGCGCGTATTAAGCAAAGCTGCTTTAATAGACTTCAAAGAATCCGATATTGAGAATAAGCGATAGACATCATTTAAGCTCCCGCAAACAACTCTGAGTGGGCTAAACAGCTCATAATTGTATTTACATTGACTAAGCTTAATAAAGATAAAGTGCCTAAAGCAGCGGTTAGGGCTTACCTCACCAAGCCAGAGGCTTGGAGTGTAAACTTAAGTAAGTTATGGTTAGCCAAATCAAACGCTTTACTAAAATCAGTGCATGAACCACTAGAAAAAGCCTTGACAACATGACAAGTAAACTCTAACAGATTAGTGACCGTAGATCTTCCTTTTCGGAAGCCATGTTGGAGTGGAGAAGTATGCGATTTGATGGCAAAGGTCAAATGCTGAGTAACAATTCCCTCGAACAGTTTAGGTAAGACACTCAACTTGGTAATGCCTCTGTATTTCCCAAGCAGTTGTTTACTTCCACTTTTCGGAATAAGAATAAGCAGACTATTCTTCCAACACAAAAAGAAGACAACTAAATTCAAAGACCGGTTAAAAATCTTTGAAATAACACCACATAGCTCGACAGCGAATGATTTAAGTACACATGATGGAATTCCATCAGGTCCAGGCGCACAACTATACTTTAGAGAGCTTAACCCTTCAAACACGTTAATTTCAGAAATAACCAAATTGGGGATTGAAACCGAATTAGTTATCGGATATGGGTAGTTTACAGTTAAATCGGAATTAGCAATCGGAAAATTTCGTCGGAAGTATTCAGCAAAAAGATTTAAGGTTTCAATATCATCCGAGTTCTCAGAGCCGTTGAAAGAAACATGCGAGGGATTTATGGGGATTTTTCTTTTGGAGTTAACAAACTTAAAAAAATAATTAGAATTGGCAAACAGTGGATTTTATAAACTGAAGGAATCTGCAATAATATTGATGGTTGACGAAATTAAATCTATGCCTTGCGGCTGAACAAGCGAAAAATTCGCAAGCAGAGCCACTTCTCTCAATTTTTTTAAAAGCTAGTTTTTTCTATTCTTGTAATATTTACTTGTCTTATTAAACCACGGGGGACACTTGCTTCGAGGTTGGGACCGCTTGATCGAAACGGATGCAGAAATAGCTAGATATAATATATTGTAGAACGATGACAGTAAGCTTTTAATACTTGCAGTTGAGAAATCAATTATAATATGTGATAGATGAGATTTTAGCAGTAAAATATTGATTTTATGGAAATCATAAAACTTATTTGAAAAAGTTGGATTCGGAATGTTAGAGAAGTTCAACGAACCATCATGCTTGTAATGAAAGGAAATACACATTGCAGGATGATAAGGATCCTCAGGTAAAATAAAAGGTGGACAACGATTAACACTAATCTCGGGGAATTTTTCAAAGCAAAGATCAAGCAGGCTAGCATTACAATTAGGGGTACGATTGTACCGAACTAAATTACGGTTAGATAATTCGTTAAGGAACACAGCAGCTCTATCACATGTTGAAGTGGAAATCAAACAGCCATGACTATATCGGTAGGTTTAGACTGCTTGGCCACTTCACAAATGAGGGCAGCTCTTTTCTTATATATGGAGATATATATGAATGTAGGAGCAGGTAATAAATAGCTGTTTATTAGGCATTTTCGCTCGAATGGCAATAAATTCAACGTCAAGAGAAGTGGGAAATTCTACTGAATTAGCCGGGACTGACGCAGATATGGCAATTAATAAACCGCCACCAATGCGACTCAATCGATCATTTCTGTAAACCTGGAAAGAATTATGGAAAAGTTCCGACGAATGTATATCAGGTTTTAACCAAGCTTCAGTGAAGGCTAAACAGAAAAACTCAGTGCTTGCTGAATTTAGAAAAGTAGAATGAATTTTTGAATTTAGGCTCGTAACATTTTGATAAATGAGATGAGATAATGGGCCTGAAGAAACATTTAGTTTTTTGAAGGCGACAGGACTACATCTTTGGTATTACGGGGTCGATCTCGAGGAATAAATTACTTAATTGAGGATCCTACTGGCCGCAGTGGTTTATTTAGCAACATCTCACTGTTTTCAGACGGAACTAGTACTTTAAAAGAAGATATTGCTCTAGATTGAGAAGGGGCCAATTTGAAGATGCTAAGGCGCTTTAAGTTGACTGGTGGGATTTTCGCCGCCAGATAGTTTTTTATGTTATCCACCGATGTTTCAGGTGTCAGTCTTGACACAAACATTGCTTTTCTAGGAGGAACGGCCGTCAAGCAAATATCATTACTAGGAACAGGAGGGTTAACGGCTGGGGAGTTTAGAGATGGGGAGAATATTGATGGGATTACCGCCCTTGCACAAGCTGCTTGTGCGACTCTGGTGATCAGCATTCACATTCGAACAGCCAGGGGGAGAGGATGATTTATTTTGTTCTTTATTGGTATTAGGTGTAGACGCCTGAGTTGAGTGAGAAGTACCACTAGGAGAAGATACTCTCGCGACTTTTGCATAAGTTATACCAGAAGGACTTCCTGGTTTATTTGAAGCTTTTTTGTTGCAGATCGAGTCAACCATATGTGGAGCGCTAATGTTCTTTGAGGACATTTTGGAAGCACTAACTTGCCCCAACGAATCGGACTTAGGAGGAATTAGCGGTGACGTACCACACGCTACACTACAAGTAGTGATTTTACCAGCTTGGGAAGAAGATGAGTGCTCAATGAAACGACACTCATCGAAGCTTTTCTTAATTAATTCAAATTTCTCCCACAAGGAGGCGAGGTTTTTGCTCAATTCCGAGAAACCATTTCTCGTCTCCGACAATAATTTATAGAAGTCAACGTCCCGCTTCTTACAGTCAGGACATCACCATCTTAAGCCCTTAGAAGGGTCAACAACTCCATCAGCAGCACCGCCGAGAATACCGGCACACTTTGTATGACCAAAGCACTCACAGAGCCAGCAAGAAACGAATCTATCAGATTCCAGGCCTGTTTTTGCGCGAAATGGTGTATATAAGCACTCCATGTCACGTCGAAAAGAAAGAAATGGATTATGAGGAGAAAAAAAAGAGCAAAATCAAAAGGATCGCAACACTAAAACTATCTAAAAATTTAAGAAAATTTTTCCGTTACGTTGACACTATAACAAGAGAGCAAAAGGAAAAGAGAGAAAACAAAATCACAAAAATTATCTCTTAATTTAGACGAAAATTTCACGCTACTCAAGCAACGGTAAACAATGAGCAAGAGAAAAGCTGTAATAGCACCAAGAGAAAAAAAAACCGAAAGAGACCTATTAACAAGAGCATAAAAGAAAATCAACAAAATTTTAATATAAATTTTAATGCAATTGTAATTCTTACACCCTTTACACTTTTATGCGTTTGCAAATAATTAGGTTTCAAACGCGTAAAAAGAAATATAGCAATATGAACTTGAAAACGATGCAATAACTCTTCACACAAGAATAAATCGATACGATCACGCCGCGATCAGTTGCCAAACTGATTAATTCAGCTTTGCTATCAACTGTACGAAGGTTTCTTGTTCCCAGCTCCTGTTTGAGCTGATCCACTTTGAGTTCTTCTAATTTCACCATTTCCGTTGGTTTCCACGATCTCACTTCTGACACAAGTTGTTACAAATTTCTGCTCTTCTATGATACGGTCCGTATCACTGGATCGTGGATATTGAAAAGAAAATGCACTACAAAGTTTCATTCTGTTCCTAAATGTAAGATTATTTACAATTTATTATTTATTTTTGTTTTGTACGATACTTCTCTTTGACTGCTCAACGCAACTATTATTATTCTTTATTTGAATGTTCTCTTGCGACTAAACTGTCTTCTGCAAATAGTCCACTTATATACGTTTTTACAAGGATGTAACGATCACCTAACTTCATGGCTTCATTTTTAATCCGTTAATCTGCTTTTCTGCTAATCATTTTCCTGGACCGGTAGCTGTATGACGTGCCGCGCACGTGCACCTGGGTTTTTCTCTGTCTTTTTTCCTGCTAATCTTTTTCGTCGGCCGGCACCTGCATGCACAATTAGTTAGCATTAACTGGATTTGGGATTTTCGTAACAATACTAAATTTTTATAAACATGACCTATTTTTAGGTTATTTCCAGAATAAATGTTCTAAAATCATGGCTACAGTTTTTCTTAAAGTTATACCGAAATTTTTTGAAAATTGTTGACAACCAATTTTTTAAGGTCAATTAGTATTATTATTTGACCACGTTATCATAATTTTATATCCATTAGATCCAGTATATCCAGTAACTAATCCATTGGAATTTTCACGTTATATTTTAAAAGTGTTTCTGATAGAGAAAGTCATGACTTAATTATCTTTAAATTTCCCGGGTATGCCTGTTATCTGTACCACCTTGGCCCTATACTTTTCACTCTATCCATGGATGATCTGGCGTCTAGGATTCGATAATCTTGTGTTTTAATGTTTACTGATGTTGTGAAACTGTCTCTTTCATTTATTGCGAAAAGAGGTTATGTTTGGACTAAAGGATATCTCATGTCTCTTATTCTAATCTTTAGAAGTTGCCATTTGGTGGAGGTCCGTCTACAATGCTATAATATAGGTGGACAGATAATAGAGTACGTCCCAAATTTTACAGACCTGGGTATTGTTTTTGATCCCAAAATTTGCTTAAACTTTCCTATAGATTTAATTGTAAATAAAGTCAGATGTACTTCACTTCAGGGTTCACTGAAGTGTGGTCTCGTGAATTTGATGACCCTTATATTATAAAGAGCCTGACTATGGTTAGTGCGATCTCCAAGCTATGAATTTATTATTGACATGACAAAGCTTGTACAAACCCAACATTTCTTTACGAAAGTTCGGGTCGAATCCAAGTTGTAGTCTACCTCCATGTGTTCAACGTCTGCAATTCACTAATGTGCCAACTCTTTACAGGCGGCGACTTGCACTTGGTATTGCCTTTGTGGTTAAATTGATTAATGGCGAAACCTCGCCGCCTATTTAAGGAGCAGCAAGTAGTATTAAGGAGCAGCAAGTAGTATTAAGGAGCAGCAAGTATCAAGGCAATCCTCATAAACTTACTCTGCTTTCGCTACAACTGCAAATTTTTTAATTTCTTTTACGTAATTCGTAAAAACACCAATGATTATTATCAATTATTCTCCTCTTCTGATTCGGTTAGACGAATCAAAATCTCAATAAACTATTCGTCATTATTAGGAACATAGTATTATATAAATAGTACTTATATAAATAGGTATTGAATTGGTATGGATGTTAATGAAGTAGATATTATGAATTTTACTTTATGTTACAAAATAAGTAACTCTAACTTTCTTTGTATATCAGTGGCTCTCTGGTGTTAATCATAATAAGAAAATATAATGAACAAGTAAATAAATATAATAAATAAATAAACATTGTAACATTTGGTTGTATTTTGTAATATTTGTTATAGATATAATCACGCATGAGTGAGATTGTTAATTTCACTAGTAAGAGAACAATTAACGTTGGGAATCTTTATGTTTAAGCTTTTTGGTGAGAAGAAGAAAAGGGGATTTGGGAAGTCGACAGTGACAAAAACGTGTGCGGATAATTTTGTTAGAGAAAATGAAGGAAGAAAGAAAAAGTTTGAGTCGGTGGTGTAATATTTATTAATTTTTCGGAATTTTAAAATGTTAATTTTCATACGAAATTCGGAACAAACAAACAAAGTCCAATGATAAACGGGACAATAAAAAATTTAATAGAATTTCATTTTATACAACTAAGTTAGAAAAGAAAAATGAGAACTGGTATGAAATTCGATTGAAGAAAATATACGAGAAATTAAAAGATATATGCAAACCAATTGTATGGAAAAGAAACTAACGCAGGGTTCTAGACGTCTGAATGAGAAAGAAAAATAAGAAAAAATTCATTTTAAAATTATCCCGGGGTTAGTGTAAAAATTATATCAAGAAAAGAAAAAAAAATCTAAGAGCCGCTGGCTTTAATAGAAGGAGAACTGTTTATGAAATACTTAAAATGTAAAGTAAATTAAGGTCCAGAAATGTTAAGTAAATTAAAAAAAGAAAGAAAAAGGAAGATGGCGAACGTTTTCCTATATAAATTGATAAATTTTTTCTGTGTGCTTCAATAGAAGAGAAAGAAAGGGAGATTTTTGCCGGATATGGAGGGAAGTGTGTGATTATAAAGGAGAGCCGAAAACAAAATTCTTAAGGGAGAATCGACATTTCTGATAAAAAGCATATTATAAAAAAATGAGGAGTTTAAACGCGAGGCGTGTTTTGTTTGGTATGAATATATACATCAAGCAAATTGTTTGGGCCAACCCTTGAAAAGTATTTAACAAAAAATTAGAAAAAAAGAAGAAAAAGAAAAAACGGAAGCATTACAAACTATACGAAAGAAAGAAAATTGAGAAAAGTTCAGCTACAAGTTTGTAACTATTTCGGAAAAATGTGGAGAACCAATCGTCTATTAGAATGATTTGTTTTGTTGACTTTTAAAGAGTATTTCACAAAATATATATGCGTAAGTATATACGTGTACGAAGAGAACGTATTTATAAATGAAAAGGGTGAAGTTGTGATTGTATGCCTCTTTAAAACCTATTTATTTTGTTCATAACTCTCTTCATATGTTTTACATCCGTTTATGAAATGCATGCTTCCTTAATTCAGAAAGCAACGGATTCTTTTATTCAGATGTCAGCCGAACTGGATTATGTTAACTGCATTATATTTCAAACAACATTGGCAGATTTGTTGCTCTTATTTTTTGTAAAGACGCAGTAGTACTTCGATTATAAGAAAGTTGATCGTCACATTAAACGTTTTCATAATATTCTAAATGTAACAATCGCTCGCTGTGTATCTCCTACGCATAACGGAACCTTTAGTTTTCTTCTCCTAGCTGGCTATCTCCTACATTAAATATTATTAAAAATATAATACATGAATTTAACAGTTTCTGCTATATACGTTTGACAAGCGTTTCTTCTACCGAGTACTTGTCAAATATAAAATATATATATAAAATAAAGAGAAAAAATAAAATAATAATATTCTGAAACATTTGTATCTCTAAGTCTATACTTTCCAAAAAGCCAAACAACGTATTCCAAAGTTTGATTAAATCAACACTTGAAGTAAAATTGAACAAATTTACATTGCTTGTTATGATGCCATCCATCGACTTTCTTTGCAGTGTTGTCAAATCACTGAGCGCTTTTAAAATTTTGAACATTTCCTTTCTTCCAGATGTCGTAAACATTGGACCGGGAGTTTTCAGTAACTTGACAAGTAAGGGTTAATAGTTTAAAAAGTATAACACAGACAGGTTTATGTTATCATTTTTGCGTTTTCTTTCTACATTTACTGGCTAGATTGCCACCAACAACCCTAAACTGGCCTCAATTGATGAATCAATCTTTACTCGAAAAACCAACAATCCGAAAATTTTCAACTACACGTTCTTGGAGGAGGTAATTTTTCAATTAATTTTTTCCAAAATAGTTTCCTGTAATTTTGACTTAACGGCTGTCTTTAAATAACACCAACCTTTCTGTAGTAAAGTTTAACTGCGTTCAAAATTGGGACAGAATATTAACCCTGGATACACGTTTTAATCCGTAGATATGCTATTGTTCAAACTTTGGTGGAGTTGATTGAGCTTTCGATGGTGCCTAGAATCCATAATATTAAATCTCTTTTAACGCAAAATGTAAGTTGTGGATCACATACGAAATTAAAGAGTTCTCCTCTACTGAAATTGAGTATCGCAAATGTTTTGTGAGAATCTTCCTCAAAATAATACCATTAACGTGTTAGTAGGAATATTAATTGCAATTTTACTGACTTTGTGTTTCCTAATGTTTTGGTTACAACTGAAGAAACACGCGTGCTTTAGCTTTATAAGAACAAACGGACGAACGAACCGAACTCGAAAAAATTCTTGAGCCCCGGACTATTTTGTGCCCTACCCCACCTATAGTCTCCTTCGACCCATGATTTTTAATAAGAGACGCTGATTCGACGACCCCTAAGCTACTCTCCTCTCAACAAAGGGAAAAAGATAATTTCAATTCCTATTAGATTGAATTTGACTCAGCTCAGTTTTCGATATCTGAATTTGCAAGGTGACACGTTGGCTGGATTCTCGTAAAGTTGATATTTAAAATCTAAAATTTCTCTAACTTGTACGTTCGGTGTATTATTTGCGTTGCTTGAAATCCGATCACCGAATATTCGTGGCAGTGTATATATTTTTTATTTAACTTCATTCGCTATTGAAAGTGAAAGCATGAATTGAAAGAAAAAGTTGAAGAAAATAAACACAGTCAGGTGGAAAAGATCAAAATTACGATTGGAACATTGACGAACATTTGATATCATAGATATCATAGATAGATATCATTGTGTAAATATTTGAAATAAAAAATTGTTTTACTACAAAAATGGTCTATATGCAATGGTACTCCCAAAGAATATAATCCTATTGAAAATAGATAGTAATTAGACATGTACACAAACAATGGTAGATTTTAATAAAATGTGAACTCCACTATCTCTAAAAATCACATTTATGCATGAAAATAAAAATTAATGTATAATAAGATGATTAGAAGAAAGATCCTGCTATGTAACCGTCTGGACATAAAAATTATAGGGAGAAGCGTAGCTAATCAGTTACGAAAGTTAGTGCCATATCGCAGAAAACAAGAAAGGAGATCAAACGAACGTCCCAAGAAAATATAAATTTGCTTGTAAAGAAGCCTGGTGACAGGTGAGTATACCCCAGCGAAATAACGGCCAGTAAAAGTTGCGCTCGAGTAGGGACTGTTTCGTTCGACTAAGGAAAAACAAAAAGACTGAGTGAAGAAAAACAAAAATAGGACAAGGCACCTAAAATTTCGACTCATGAAGGTGAACCAAAGAACTTAAAATTCCGAGGCATTATAGTGGACGAATAAAAAGAAACTTCTTTTTCCTTTCAAAAAAAAAGATAGTAAAAATTACACGCGATCTTACTATTTAATAGAAAAAAGCTCTTAAAATAGGAACACACAAGAACAAAAAAAAAATGTTTATATAAAACGGTGACATGGAAAAAAAAAGAAGATGCAATAATTACAAGCCAAATAACAAACGTTTCTTAAGTTCGATGTCTATCCACAGAATTATCACTTGACAACATTCATTTTCCTTCCCCTATCCGAGTCTACGCGAAAAAAACCCAAGAAGATTTATAACATGGTTGTGAGACTACCTGAAAAGTTAATTACCATTCATTGAATTATAATCTGATAGCATAGACATAAGAAAAACGTAATATTGCCAGAAAACTTTAATCATTTAGTGCGGACTTGCGAAATAGCAATTGCAATTAATTATTTAAAAATATTAATCAAGACGTCATTTTAATACTTTTGCACAATAGTAGAACGCTCTAAACTTACTCAAAAGCAATAGTAGGAACAAGCATCGAAGAAACACAACGAGAGTGAGCAGCCATCGAAAGTTTAACCGGCTTAGGAGCATTTAACCGGGAATTAAGGCGATAAAATAAAATCAAAATAAAACCAAAGTTAATAGGAGAATTACTAAGATCAAAAAAATATAGAGTAAACAAAATTAACTACAAAACCAAAGTGGAAAAAAATTAGTTGGTAATACATTAAATTAAAATTATCAATCGTAATATAAATAAGATCAATATAATAAAATAAATTAAATAGATATAGAAATACAACAAAATTAATTAAAATATAATAACTAATACATAGCCTATAATAAATAAAATCTAATAAATAAATATAATATTAAAATCTAATGTGAATATACTTTATATAATAAATTAAATAACATATAATAAAATTAATTTAAATATAATAATTGATAACGTATATAATAAAATAAACTCAGTTTTAATAAAACATAAATTCAAAATCAACAAAATTTATATAATAAATTAACCGAAAAAAAAAATTATTTCAATATAAATAAAATAGAATAACAAAATAAAATTAAATAATAAATAAAATTTGGTTTTATTGCCTTCCTTCCCGCGTTTAGAGAATTTTGATTTTCCACTTTGTTCTTTCAGTTGAGACTCACTGTATACAGGGATAGCAAATAATCAAGAGTATTCCGAGCAGTTTATGGAAACTATGGGTACAATATTTATTAGGAACAGTAAGATAAAAAAATGTCGACGAGTTAAAAATTTAATAATTAAAGGGAACTCCGGTAATTGATGATTGAGACCAAAACTTCGGTGTGAATCGCCAAAATTCATCCATATAACAAGTAAATTTCACCGACCAGACATAGTATCTTAGCCCAGGCGTAGCATCTTACTCCAAGAAGTACCAGGCGTAGTATCTTAAATCAAGAAGTCCGATATAGCTTCGGCTAAACCCAAATTTTACGAAAACTTTTTATATATCAAAAAGAAAACAATCTCTCCGTTAACTTTATCCGAAATACAATACAATAACCTCAAATTTAAGAGTAGCCGGGACCAATTGCTTGCGACGAGACGAACTCCTATCCTGTTTAGGAGAGTTCGGTCTTGATTTCAGCGGCACCATGAAGCACCGCTGGGATCAATTCAACGGCAGCGAGCACAACACCGAGATTATTAACCGGTCACTGGAGTTACAAGCAGAATGTTAGACTTCCACGAGAAATCGACCGCCTTCACCAGCTCCTCAACTCAAGATAACAATGGGAAACGTAGAAACGAATGAGGTGGCTCTGCTACCACTATCCGAACACCACGAACACCAACAGATATACAAAACACCAATAGCCCTTCGGTATCTCCGTTAAATCTAGATACCGCAACTTATCGTAATGACTACAATCGAAGTACTAAATTAGCAGTCCCAACAGCAGAAGTTAATGGAGTCTAAACAACACCTGTCGACAGACTATCAGTCATCGAAGTGGCTCGCCGATGGGGACTTAACTACGCCGGAAACCGAGAGCTTTCGATTTCTATTGAATAAATCGAAGAATTAGCCGAAGCTTGCGACATCGATAAGAATAGACTACCGATCACAATGGTGGATATGCTTCGAGATCGGGCGCTCACGGAATACGCCAGTATAAATCAACGTTCGACGGTGAATCAGATTTCTTCCAATTTTTCTGCCATCGCGATATTTCAATCGACTTGAAGACGAAGTACGCCGTCGGACACAACGACCTCGAGAAGCATTTCAAGACTATGTGCTATCGATACAAAAGTTGACGTGACACACCGCGATGCCTGAAGAAAGAAAGCTTGAACACATCTTTACGAACTCGTGGTCAGGCTATCTTTGGTATATAAGACGGCGATATTTCAAAAATCTGGCTGAACTTATGGAGCTCGCCGATGACTTAGAAGCCATTCCTACGAATAGTACGCCTCGTGAAATCGCCAGAGATGCACATCGAGAGGCCCAACAAGATAGTCGGCGACGCGATGAATAATTAATATGGCCCGTCAGCCAAATATGGTCCGCAAAGAGTTTAAGTTCTATATTGCTGGTTTTGCAGTCGTCGTGGAATAAGAACGATCATTTGCTGTCTATAGAGAAATTAAAAGGTAGCCCATCACTAGAGAGACGAAATTAGCTATGAAACGAATATGCCTCGCGAACAAAAAACTCACAACATGAAAGTTAACTTCGCCAGCGAGAAATTAATGCACAGAATCGACATATAAAGCGGAAAACCATAGCAGGCAGATCCGATATTCAACAGGCAGCATTACAAAAGCGATCCATTCCGAAACCACGGTCCAGCCATACAAATCTGCACTAGAACAATAACATTTCGCAGACGTTTTCAAACAAACGACCACGGTCTAATCAGATAGCAGTTATTATAAATTCCAAGCCCTCCTCCTGTGAACCCATCCTACGAAACAAGTTCCATTCCAAAAGTTCATCGTATTCCAACGATATATATATTTACCTAGGATTCAACTTCAACCTTCCTCAGCACAATCAGCAGCGTTACACACGTTAAGGTCAAATCTGGTAGAGTCGGGGCCCACCGCGGCTTACGAGATGAAAGATACGTTCTCACCAATTAAATCACAAACAGCGCAAAAAAATGACACGGAAGCTTCAAAGAATTGTTCTCAGCCAAGATCACGCCAACATGATGGCTCTGTAGAAGCCAACTTTGACGAAACCCTAGTACCTATGTGTCAACGATTCGAAACTTCGACATCGTAATACCAAGGGTGCTTTGAGATCAATGAAATCTTATGTCAAGGAGGAGGATACGCCGCACGAATTTATGCTTCGAAGACAATCGAATGAGCGCTACAATTATCATCGTTGCTCCATAGGTCAGAGACACAGTTGACACTAATGTGACCATTAGTTTCCTAGTGGAAACTCTCGTCCGACAATTTGAGCTGAGTTGTAAACGAATAACTAAACGGGCGAACATGTTCCTGACCAATGGAATGCCCCTAAAATCCAACACGCGCGTTACAGATTGGAAACAGAACCTCACTAATCTGCTTCGTCATTATACCTGGGACAACAGAACCGGTACTACTCGGTTACGACTTCCTGAAAGCATTCAAAGCTACCCTGATATGCTATTCATCTTGTCGACCAGAAGGACCAGCAAAAGAAAAATCGTAAAAACTTCTGAGCCAACTGCCGTAACTTCGTGCGATCGAGTCAATGCATCGCCCAACCCTTGGGAGCCATCTCGTCGGTAATACAATATGCAGCCAAGCAAACGAGAACATGGAAGTCTTGCTAACGACAACCAAAATCACACATTTAATTTTTTCTCTTACGGAGTTTTGGCTTAAGTGTCCCGAACGTCATTTTCTTCAACAAAAAATTACTTAATAGCTCACACAAGTTTATGTGCTTGTGTGGCTTGCAGACTGGGGATCACTCATTTCGATTTGATTTTGATTGGTGACCTGGTTGTTCATGAAAATCTCTCACTTCATCGCTTTGTTACGGAAAGAAGTTCAACAAAAAATTAATTGGATAATTGGAAGAACCAATCTATGAAAAATGTAGAAGAAACAATGGCAACGTTTGATGAAAAAGCATCAGGAAAAGTAAGAATCTCTAGAAAAGCAAAAAGACCTAAAAGGATCGAAAAACTCTAGAATACCTGCAAAGAAAAGAGAAGGAATTTGAGGAGTTGTGGAAGATCTTCAAACATCAGGACAACTAAATACGTAGGCATTCCCAATCAAAACAGGATCATTCCAAGGACGTCCTTTCGAATATCAGCGACGAATTCCACAAATGATTGGAAGATATACAGCGTAAGAGTATGATTTTAATGAAATCTTGCAAAACGAATATTCTCCTACGACGCAGATAGTAGAATTGAGAGAAAAAGCTGCAGCACCCTGCAGCAGTAGGAATAACTCCTGCACTATTTCCAAAAAATTTACCAAGGATATCATTGCCAAAGTTTGATGGTCTTCGCTTAAAGTGGAAACAATTCTCAGGACTCTTTCTAGAACTTGTACACGAAAGACCTATTTCTACAGAAAAAATGCGGTATTTAAAAGCCAATTCGATAAGAGATATAGAACGTCTAATACGTCATTTTAGTCCCACGAAAGAGAATTATAATACTTCATGGAAAATTCTCCACCACAGGTATGATAAGAAAAGAGTGCTGGTGGGTGCTGTAGTACAAAAACTACTTGGTCAACTGAAATGTCCATACATAGCATCTGCTGAAAGCATTAGAAGAATACACGATGTAACTAATGAATTGTAGCATAATCGACTCATCGCATTTTACCTGTTTATTAATTTTATGCTAGGTACACATTTTTATATATTCTCACACACCGATTATGTTAAGTATATATTTTCACATATTTTCATACGATATAATTGTGGATACAATTTCACATATTTTCACATAATGTAATTTTAGTAATGAGTTTACTTAAGCCAGCACATTTACTTACTATATAAAACACTGACAGCTGTAGAGTTAAGTCAGAGTAAAGCCGAAGTTATGTCAGAAAACTTAAATTAACATATCATCAAATAAACGTCAAATTGTTTTTAAATTAAATGTGTTTCACTACAGAGTCTCTCATGGCCTTAAAAAATTTAGAAGACCCAACCGATGACTAGGATCCACTTTTAATCCCAATTTTACTAAAAAAACTCTACAAGACAAATCATTTACTCTTCGTGCAGTCCCTTGAAGGCTCAAGAGCATTGTCAACCTTAAGGAAATTTTTAGGGTTAATCGAAAATCGATTCCGAATTCTACAAACGGTTGGGAGTGAAGAAAGAGTATCTGCAAAAGCATTCACTTCCGTTGCAATCCAGTCCACCAATATCTGCAACAGAATGCTTTGCATGTAAGGAGTCCCACAATCTACAAAGATGTCGAACATTCCTGAAGGCAACGGTTCCGCAACCGAAAAAAATATTAAAATTCGTAATGGTTGCTATAATTGTATACACTGGAGCCATAAGCCTATCAATTGTAATAACGGAAGGTACAAAAAATGCAGTGGTCGTCACCATACGTTAATCCACTGGGAAAAAGGAAACAATCAAGATTCGCCATGCATGAACCCAGCCAAATACGGAATGTTCAGACAAAACTATCAGTTTACCCGCAACCCACTGCTAGTGAACCACCAAATGGGTCAGCATCTGCACATTTAGCCTTATCTGCTTCTATGCCACAGGACCCTCTTCGCGTCCTGCTAACCACGGTGTATTTGACAGTGATAGCCGACAATGGAAGGTTAATTAATTGCCGAGCAATATTGGATTTCGGATCACAAATCGACATCATCACCAAAAAAATAGTTCAGCAGCTGTGTATATTTCTAACACCCGCTGCCATGCGAACTCAACGCATTGGCAACAACATGAATAAGGCTACGGGAAGAATTAACGCAATAGTACACTCAAGGCCGGGAAATTATCTCACTCGGTGTTACGCTTTCGCACTTTCAAATATTGTGTCTAATCAACCCAATGAATTCTTAGATACAACCGGCTGGAATATACCAAGCAACACAGTCCTAGCTGGCCCGCTATTCGACAGCGTAGACATGCTAATTGGCGCTAAGTTACATTTAGATTTATTAAAAGCCAAACAAATTAAGTTACGCACAACCTTTCCACACTTTTTGGTTGGATAATGGCAGGAAGCGTTGCAACAAAGAACTTAGAGCACGCCACGTGCGCAATATGTACCGAAAATGAACTTCAATAAAATGAAGGACGTTTTTGGCAAATTGAAAGAATACCAGAATCCAGACGGATCACCTCATCATCAGAAAAACAATGTGAGGCACACTACGCTATAAATACACTGCGCGATCTATCGGGAGGGTGACTGTGAAGCTCCCTTACGCAGATAATACCTCAGCCTTAGAAGATTCCCGACAAATGACCTCAACACTATACCTACTCCAAGTTATTTCATACCTCATCACGGTGTGCACAAAGAAGGCGGCGATTCTAGTAAACTATTCAATGCTTCAGTAGTCACTTCATCCGCATTGTCTCTGAACAACTTAATGCATACAAGACCAGTAATACATAGTGAAATCATCTCCATATTAATTCGCTCCCGACAACCCAGGTTTGTATTGGCTACCAACAGCGAGAAAATGTATCGATAGGTCAAGATATACGAAGACAACAAAAGTTTGCAGGTCATCGTATGGAGGGGAGATCTGAGCAAACCATTAAAGTTCTACAGCCTAAACACTGTAATTTATGGCATTTGGGCTGCCCCATACTTAGCAACTACATGTCTACAAAATTTGGGACAAGAAAAACTATCCTCTTGGCTCTAAGCCATTATTGAATGATTTCTATGTCAGGATCAGACAGTCTGTTAAAAGCTATTCATACGCAAAAGGAGCTAGGTGCCATATTAAATTTAGACTTGAACAATGACACCAACAATGCTGTCAAGATATTGGCTCTCTTATGGAATCCAAAAATTAAACAACCCTGGATCAAAGTCCACCTTTCCGATATTCCACGTCACACTAAGAACGCCGTTGTATCTGATGTAGTCAGAATATTTGATCCTATGGGACTAGTAGCATCGGTCGCTGTCAGAGCAAAAATTTTGATTCAGCAGTTGTGGAAGTATGACTTATGTTGGGATTAGAAACCCCTAGAATCTATTGCCTCTCGTTGGAGTCAACTCAAAACTAACCTCACAATTAAACAATTTCCAGATTCACCGAAATGCTGTTCACCGTGAAGAATGGAGCTCTTAGCAACTATACTTATTCGTTACGATCCAAACAACACTATTCCCCAATTCCGATGACGTGGAAAGCATCATATACAATATCAATCACAAGAATTTTCGAATTCGAGTTCCAAGCCCACGTTAAGAAAGCAAATCGTGGCAAATTTTCGAAAAGATAGGGTACAACCTGCTCGAGAGAGACCACGCATACCACGCTTACGTAGCGATATTCTGCTGTTTTTCTTCAAAGGCTGTGCAGCTGGAAGCCATTAGTGATCTAACAACGGAGGCTTCCATGGGACGCCTCAAACGCTTATTAGGTAGGCGTGGATATTGTCGGCATTTGTATTGCGCCAATGCAACGAATTTTGTCAGCGCTAAAAATCAGTTACACGAATTGAATTCAGCAATATTCAACAAAAAGGCAGAAAAGACGATAAAGGATACTTGTCTCCATACGTTTCAGTTCAATCCACCAAGGGCTGTCATTGCTTATCATGTGTTATATCACTAGAACAAGACAATCTATAACCAGTATTCTTCTATGTTATAAGTTATTGCTTTTTGGTTATGACAAACACGGACCGAAAGAAACTTACATAAATGTGAGGGAACATAAATGTACGGGGTTACAGTTGGCAATTATGATGACACTGGATCGCCACTGGATGATGACATTGTAGTAGAGTTCGTCTTTTCAGAATTAATCCTGTTGTTCTTATGGCCTAAGTTTTGGGTTTATTCATTTATCGTACCCATGTTTAAGGTCTAGAGCAAATTGAATGTTCTCAATACAACTACATGCTTTTGAAAAGTTCACTACGGTCACGGTTATTAAACGAGATCGGTTTATTCTTAAAACGTTTAAGTTTTTCAAAATAATTTAACTAAAAATCTGTTATATTTTCACAAAATTTAAAAGTTACTTTTAAACTGCGAAGACGGCGTATTTGCATTTTAAGGGTTTATATTGAAGAAGATAATTTTAATAGGTTATTTTTAAAAACTTTCCTCAAAACTTTTTAAACGTGAACAATTCACAATAATGTAGCGCAAGCTAACGCCATAACCTTATACTTTTGTACAATAGTTTATTTGTTTTTGCACCTTATTTATTGTCATGTACGTTAAGCCAAGCACATTAATGCACTCCTGCTCTAGTTTTCGTTTTCATGTGTGTGTGCCTTTTTATACTTATTAAATTTTTCGAAGAGGCGGATTAGATATACGCTTTATTAAGCATGCTAAATATTGGAGAATAGAATTTTAACTTTAGCACGTTTGAGCACTGAGAGCAAGAATATGATTTTTTTGTACCTACTACCTGAAGGATGGTGGTATACTGATTTTGTCATAATGTTTATATAGGTTACTTCTGAAAGAAACCTTGAAAGAGTCTCTGAATTCTCAAACCCATGTCTGATCGTCAGTCTGTCTTGTGTGTGTTGTTGACAATCTCCTGGCCGCAAGAATGAAGCTATCGGCTTTAAATTTGGAAGAAACATTGAAAGTTGCGGCTAGAAGACATATCCGTAATAAAGCGCAAACTCGTTTTTCTAACGTAAAATTTGTCGGTTTTTGCTTATTACTCACAAATTTTTAAAGATAGAAAGCTGACATTTTCTATCTATACTTCACGGGAAACTGCTATATATGTGCGAAGCAAAAAAATCTCTAATGAACATATATTATCCGTCTAAAAATACGTTAATTTAAAAAAAAAATGTGCTGGATACCACGACGAATTTTTTATTTTTTTTATTTATTTTATTTATTTTAGTTTTTTGCCTACTTATGCATGAAATTCAACTAAATTAAGCAGCCGAATTCAAATACAACTTAAAGTAAATCTTATATTAATTGTTTTAAAACTAGTATAAGTTAAGGACCACCTTAACAAAGAATACAATTTCATGGACCACTCCAACAAAATAAGCATCGCAAGCATTTCTCACCAATCTCACATTGTAGCATTTGATAAATGATGAATATCATACAAATGCATCGTAAGCATTTTTCACCAATCTCACCTTGCCTCTAAAATAAACATTTCTCACCAATCTCATATTGCACCCTACAATAAACATTACTCCGATAAAAATGCTGACTGTCGATTAATGGATAACCCAAAGTTTCGTGTAAGGCAATTCGCTAAACCTAAATCAGTTCATTGCTCGACATCAACAAGTGTAACAACTTAAGTTCCAAAAAATAAAAATTTTGTTAAACAATATAAGTTAAATATGATTATATAAGAAATAAAAGAAAATCATAAGAACTTGAAAACATCTTAAAAACTTATTTAACAAAAAGAAAGATATGAAAAAAGAAGTGTAATAAGAACAAAAACAAAGAAACTAAAAATAATTATCCATGTATACATAAATAAAAAGGAAAAAAGCACGTACACAGCTAGCACAGAAACACACCCGCAAAAAGAGCAGATCCATAGGTAGTTTGCTGATAAATCGGAACTAGCAATCGAAAAATTTCGTCAGAAGTATTCAGCAAAGAGATTTAAGGTTTCAATATCATCCGAGGTCTCAGAGCCATTGAAAGAAACATGCGAGGGATCGTCCGAGGTCTCAGAGCCATTGAAAGAAACATGCGAGGGATTTATGGAGATTTTTCTTTTGGAGTTAACAACTTAAAAAAATATTTAGAAATGGCAAACAGTGGATTTTATAAACTGAAGGAATCTGCAATAATATTGATGGTTGACGAAATTAAATCTATACCTTGTAGCTGAACAAGCGAAATATTCGCAAGCAGAGCCACTTTTCTAAATTTTTTTAAAAGCTACTTTTTTCTATTCTTGTAAAATTTAGTTGTCTTATTAAACCACGGGGGACACCTGCTTCGAGGTCGGGACCGCTTGATCGAAACGGATGCAGAAATAGCTAGATATAATATATTGTAGAACGATGACAGTAAGCTATTAATACTTCCAGTTGAGAAATCAATAATAATATGTGATAAATGAGATTTTAGCAGTAAAATATTGATTTAATGGAAATCATAAAACTTATTTGAGAAAGTTGGATTTGGAACGTTAGAGCAGTTCAACGAACCATCATGCTTGTAATGAAAGGAAATACACTTTGCAGGTTGATAAGGATCCTCAAGTAATCTAAAAGGTGGACCACGATTTACACTAATCTCAGGGAATTTTTCAAAGCAAAGATCAAGCAGTCTACCATTGCAATTAGGGATACGATTGTATCGAACTAAATTACGGAACACAACAGCTCTATCAGATGTTGAAGTATGAAGCAAACAGTCATGACTATGTCGGTAGTTTTAGACTGCTTGGCCACTTCACAAATGAGGGCGGCCTGTTTTTTATATATGGAGATATCCGAATTTGGGGGAGCAGGTTATATATAGCTGTTTATTAGGAATTTTCACTCGAATGGCAATAAATT
Organism: Glossina pallidipes; assembly: GCA_000688715.1. Lineage (NCBI taxonomy): Eukaryota > Metazoa > Arthropoda > Insecta > Diptera > Glossinidae > Glossina > Glossina pallidipes. Next base: position 1,566 of record KK500175.1, on the reverse strand, counting down.
CAACGTCGGGAGTAGTAGGAAATTCAATTGAATAGGACAGGACTGCGGAAGATGTGACAATTAAAACACCACCGCCAATGCGATTCAATCGATCCTTTCTAAAACCCTGGAAAGAATTATGGAAAAGTTCCGACGAATGTAGATCGGGCTTTAACCAAGTTTCAGTGAAGGCCAAACAGGAAAACTCCGTGGTCACTGAATTTAGGAAAGTAAATCGAATTTTTGAATTTAGGCCTCTAACATTTTGGTAAATGAGAGAGAATGAGAATGAAAAAGCATTTAGTTTTTTGATGGGGAAAGGGTTACTACATTAGTATTGCGGGGTTGATCGCGAGGGATAAATTCCTTAATTAAGGATCCAACTGGCCACAATGGCTTCTTCTTTTTCCGTCGGAACTAGCATTTTAAAAGACGAGATTGCCCTAGATTGAGAAGGAGCCAATTCGAAAATGCTAACACGCTTTAAATTCACTGGGACTTTCGCCACGGATATGTCAGGTGCCAGTCTTGACACAAACATCGCCTTTCCGGGAGGAACTGCCGTCAAGCAAATTTCATCTCTACTGGAAACAATAGAAGGGTTAATCACACTTGAACAGCTTATGTGATGTGCCGAGTTTGGTGGCCAGAGTTCACGCTCGAACAGCCAGCGGGAAAGGACGAGTTATTATTCTCTTTGTTATTTTTCGACGATGATGCCAGAGTAGTGTGAGTGACGCCACTGGCAAGAGATACCTTTGCCACATCAGCATAGCACGAACCCGAAGGACTTCCAGTCTTATTTGTAACTTTTTTGTTACCGACCGACTCGACGATAGCAGAAACACTGTCGTTCTTTGTAGACATTGAGGAAGCGCTAACTTGTACCAACGAATCAGATTTAGGAGAGCTCATGGGTGAAGTACCACACGCTACGCTACGAGTTTTAGCTTTGCTAGCTGGGGAAGAAGGCGAGTGCTCAATATAACGACATTCATCAAACCTAGTCTTAATTATTTCAAACTTCTCCCACAAGGAGCCGAGATTTTTGCTCAAATCTGAGAAAGAATTTCTCGTCACCGTAGAGTTTGTAGAAATCAATTTCACGTTTCCTGCAGTCAGGGCATGACCATCGCAAGCCTTTTCAGGGGTCAAGGACTGCATCAGCAGCACGGCCATTAAGACCGGCGCACTTTGCATGGCAAAAACGGTCGCAGAGCCAGCACGAGATGAATCGTTCAATTTCTGGGCCTGTTTTCACACGACATGGTGTAAATAGACAATCCATGTCAAGTGAAACACGGCAGAAGGAGATTATGAAGAGATAAGAAAAAAAATAAAAAAAAGCAAAATATAAAAAAAAAATAAAAATAAAAGAAAAGAAACAAAAAACTAAAAGATTCAACGACACAAAAATTGTGAACAAATTAAACAAAACTTCACGCTTTCGTTGACACTGTGGACATAGAGTGAAAGCAAAGCAAACTGATCAGTTTGGCAACTGATCGCGGCGTGTTTGCTTCGTCTTTTTTGTAAAGAGTAGTGTTTTTTTTGCGCGCAATTATTCGCAATTTTGTAAAGGCATAT
>KK500174.1:125018-183394 GCA_000688715.1 Glossina pallidipes | reverse complement strand
AAAACCATCACCAAAAATTCTTGCTCGCATGATTTTTCTATTTTCTCGTTTTCTTTGCATAGCTAGCGGCTAGCCGCTATTTGCAAAGAACCGCAAAATCATACGATGTCCCATAAAGGCATGCCGTTATTGAGACATTTTTGGTACAAACAGATCGACAGATATCCTACCTTAAATTGTTGGCGGACGGTGCATATTATTGAAATATTTCTGACATTTATTGAAGTGATTGGATACGAAAATGGAGACAACATTTTCGTAATTCCGCTCAAAAGAAAGAACAAAACCTAGTAATTGGCAATTTCAAATTGAATTGTATTGATCTTACCATTGCAAACAAACGTAAAACTTAACCCTTATTTTCCCATAATTTTTGCCTCCCATGACTCTCTACCAAGTGGTTTTCAAAGTACGTCTTCCAAATGAGAGCTAGTTGACTAAAAGATACATAATTAGTGCCCAGTTCATGCCCTCTCTATTTTAAGTTTTTTGTCGCAAAAAGAGGCATTCCAGAAACGGCGATTTGCATGCTCAAACTGTTATCATTTAGCAATTTCCTTACTTCTTTTCTTGTCTTTTTCTATGGAATAAAACTGACTACTTGCAACTATTGTTTTTAAGTCATACACAACTGTATCCACTATCATAATGAAGCTTACACTTGCAGTTTTAAATAGATGTAGTTCTGTGACGAGTTCTGATTGATTGAAAGGATAACACTGCTAACTCTTTACGGGGGAGGAACAAAGTCCAAAGCCAAAGTAACAACAACACAAGGTGTTATGTGTCAACGACGATAAATTCGAATAACCATGGCGGATGGGAGGACGACATGTCACGACATCGTGAGTTTTCATTCATTCGGAGGTCACTTCGAACGGTCGACACGTATTATTGTAAGTGAACCATTTCGATAATAATATGGGAATTCGTTGGTCATATCGTAAAAAGCTAATGAAAATAATATACATATTCTTAACACCCTAACAAAGAAAAAGCGGACAAGCGAACTGTGCGAGTGTAATTTACCGGTTATGCTATGGCCTGAGCTTGTCCATAACCTACTTTGCCCATGGCCTTGGTGTGGCCTGGGGATCCCGGCCTTGGGTTCGCAGACTTTTATGTCTACTTTCTTCTCACAAAAAATAGTCCCCTAAAATTTTTTGAAAAGTTTGTTTTTTCTATTCCTGTAATATTTAATTGTCTTATTAAACCACTGGGGACACCTGCTTCGAGGTCGGAACTGCTTGATCGGAACGGATACGGCAATAGGTAAACATAATATATTGTAGAACAATGACGGAAAGCTTCAAATATTTCCAGCTAAGAAATCAAGCATAATATGGGACAGATGAGATTTTAGTAGTAAAATATTGATTTTATGAAAATTATAACATTTATTTGAAAAAGTTGGATTTGGAACGTTAGAGCAGTTCGACGAACCCTCATGCTTGCGATGAAAGGAAACACACAATGCAAGATGATAAGGATCCTAAGGTAAACTAAAAGGTAGACAACGATTAACACTAATCTCGAGCAAATTTGCAAAGCAAAGATCAAGCAGTCTACCATTACAATTAGCACTACGGTTGTATTAAACTAAATTATGATCAAACAATTCATTAACGACCACAACTGCTCTATCAGGTGTTGAAGCAGGAATCAAACAGCCAGAACTATCACTGTAACACCAAGTGACTTGAGGCAAATTGAAGATATCCGAATTTGGGGGAATACATATAGTTGTTTATTAGGAATTTTCGCTCAAATGGCAAACACTGCGTGCTCACTGAATTTAGGAAAGTAAAACGAATTTTTGAATTTAGGCTTCTTACATTTTGATAAATGAGAGTTAATGAGCCCGAGAAATATTTAGTTTTTTGAGGGACAAAGGGCTACTGGGGGATAAATTCCTTAATTAAAGATCCAACTGGCCAAAATGGTTTATTTAACAAAATTTCCATGTTTTCAATCGTAACTAGCACTTTAAAAGACGAGATTGCTCTAGATTGAGGTGGTGCCAATTTGAAAATGTTAAAACGCTTTAAATTGACTGATGGGACTTTCTCCGCAAGATAACTTTTTATGTTATCCACACATGTATCAGGAGCCAGTCTTGACACAAATATTGCCTATCTGGGAGGAACTGCCGTCAAGCAAATATCATCTCTACTAGGAACGGAAGGGATCACAGGTGGGGAGTTTTGAGTTGGGGAAAATATATAAGGGGTAACCACACGTGCACAAGCTGCTTGTGCGACCTGCCCAGAATGGTGACCATCGTTTACACTCAAAAAGCCAGTGGAGAGGTGGATTTATTATTTTCTTTATTAGTTTTAGGCGATGACGCCTGAGTAAAGTGATTGACGCCATTGTAACTTTTTTATTATAGACCAACTTAACAATAGCAGAAAAGTTAACGTTCTCTGTAGACATTCTGGAAACGCTAACTTGAATCAACGAATTAAACTTGGGAGAAATCGGAGTTGACACACCACACACCACGCTACGAGTTGTAACTTTACCAGCTGGGGAAGAAGGTGAGTGCTCAATATAACAACACTCATCGAACGTTGTCTGAATTTTTTCAAACTTACCACACAAGGAGCCAAGATTTTTGCCCAAATCTGAGAAACTATCTGAGAGCTATCTCTCGTGAAGAGTTTATAGAAATCAATATCCCGCTTCCTACAGTCAGGACATGACCATCATAATACTTTTGAGGGACCTAGTACTGCATCTGCAGCACGGCCATTAAGAACAGCACACTTTGCATGCCAAAAACGTTCGCAGAGCCAGCACGGGATGAATCGTTCAGATTCTGGGCTTTTCACACGACATGGTGTAGATAAACAAGTGATGTCCAGTAAAACACGAAAGAAAGATAATATGAAGAAAAAAAAACGAACAAACAGTTAAAAGATTCCGTGACACAAGAATTGTCAGCAAATTAAACAAAACTTCTTACTTTCGTTGACACTGTAAATATAGAGCAAAGCAAAACAAACAGTAAACACAGATTAACAGAAAAAAGACAGACTTTTACTAAGAGGAAAAAGTAAATTGAATTTTACATAAATGATTAATGTATTTTATACAATTTATATTACGCCTTTTATTATTTTCAAGGTTTTTATACTTCAGATTCGAATAAAGCAAAAAAGCTAAGAGATACACTAAGAAATTGAAATATTTCTTGCATAGAATAAACCACGACTACAATGCGTGCGCAGGGTTGCCATCTTATATTCAAGCGAGGTATTTTTTTGCAATAATGAATGTCGTGAAGTAATCGCAAGAACTTCTCAGAAGTTGAGAATTCTTCGTGATTTTCGTAAAATCAAATTCTTTTCATATTTCAAAATTCCGCACTACCCAACTTTGGATGATTTCATATAATGAAACAGAAGAGTGATTGATGGAATTTCAGCGAGTCCAATTAAATCAAATAGAAAGGTTGCTATTATTCCAAAAACCTTTAATAGAAAAACGAATAAAGCGCCTTCTTCGTAAAACAATCACTGATAGATCATTAACCATATACATCAACGGTAAAACCCGTTTTGTTATCTTTCTGTGCTTTTTGGTAGTCTGACGTTTAAGCATAAATGTGGAAAACTTCAAACATATGACATATTTACGATCAGCAGGCAAAAATATAAATGTATATTTTTTTAAAATTTAAGGACAATATAGAAGAATTGTGTATAAAATGGATGAAAAAATAATTGCAATATTTTTAAGCAAGTTTGTAGAAAATAAGGAAATAATTTTGTAGAAAATAAGCCTATAAAAAGTACCCAGAGAAGCGCTCGCTATTATATTTGACGTTAGAAAATGTCATAAATATATTTATTGCTGCAAATTTACGTTAACGACGAACAATAAAATGCTAAAAGAAATGGTCAATGCTTATTATGTACTCAGTTAAACATGGTAAGCTAGGACTTTATATAACTATCTTTTATGGCAAAGTGAACTCTCCGCGTATTGCATCTGCAAAGCTGATCGGTATTATGTTTAGATGGCCCTCATAGGGTCGACAGAGCTGCAATGTGTTAGAAATTATAAGAATAGACGTCTCAAAAAATTTTACAAGAGCCGCGACCTCATGGTTATTGTTTCATACGTTGTTGCTAAGCGGAGATTCTTAATTATAATAAGTGTTATTCACACTATTTACAGAAAATGAGATTGATTTTAAAAATAATCCTAAAAGTTTTTACAGTTTTGTGAGAAAAGGTTTACCATCGCATATGTAGCTTGATGATGTAGACGCATTTGAACCGCACACTATTTCTTACTTGTTTCTAAAGTTTATTGAACAATCATTCTCTTGACAGGCTTATACGGATGTTGTTAGCTATCCTTATCTTATTGGAAATTGTGATATTTCTCCTGACATAAACTTGTCTTTTTCTAAATTTTTTTACTATTTGTTGTCTTTGAGTTAGAATTTTCATACCACCACATTCTAATAGCATTCCCTTACGTATCCCTATCAATTGTGTGGATATATTTGTTAAACCAATTGGGCATATTTATATTTGGTTTCTATCTAGTGGAGCTTTTGCGGATAATTCGCAATGTAGCTATATATTATCATTACATAACTCTGCTTGTAGGCAATGTGTTGAGAATTATAGAGGTGTTACGATACTCTCCGTTATGGTAAGCATTTTAAAAACTTGTAATGAGTAAATTAATTAATCTTGTTAAACCAGAGGTCTCCCTACCTGAGCATGGTCTTGTGAACGGCAAATCTAATGTTAGTAATCTCTTGGGATTCCCATTCCATGATTCATTTAAAGATGACAAGCAGACGGGTGTTTAGTAAGAGGTTTGATACAGTTAACGAAGATCTAAGTTTTAAGTATGTTATAAATCGACCACAAAGAGTATAATGTAAATCGAATCTTTCTGATCATATATTCATGAAATATGCAATACCGCGTGTGAGCCGTCTAGGTCCGCTTATTTTTGACCAGTTATAAATGATCTCCCCGATTAATCAACGTCCGAATATACTATCATACGACGACGTTGAGCTTTTTTACTCCTAACACAATTTCGAAGCTTTCGGTCGTCATAAATCTGACTTATTTTCATTGGGTAAATGGAATGGCATTACATTTTTTCAGTGAAGTCTCTTTCAATAATAATTTGAATTGATAGCCTTCGGAAATGGTTTTGTAATTTTGTGATCTTGGTGTCATTTTTGAGGGTAAACTGATTTTTAATCCCAGATGAAATCAGTGGTGTGTAAGACTGCATCTGCGCTTGGTTTTATTAAAAGATAGTGATGACCCTTACATAATGAAAGCTAGAAACACACATTAGTCCACTCAAAAAGAGCAAAATATTCATTTTTTTTAAATTTACTATTATAATAAACATGGTTCTCTTATTTTACTGACCTTTTATTAATGAACGTGGAATACTATTTGAATTAATTTCTTGTGCTTCGTCACATTGGTGTGTAATTGTTAAACGGAGGATAGTGAGTAAGTATGCAAAAGGAAAACGAATGACAGTGTAAACGGACGGAATTATATATATAATATTGAACGGGCTTATTTTAAGGTATTGAGTACGTATAAGGTTTACATAGGTAACAGGGAATCAACTAACATTGCCAAACTGCACCTGTTTTTCAAATCTCATTTCATTATTGTTATTGTCTGCTTTTTTTCATTGTATCGACCGAGTAAGATTGTAAAAACCTATACCATTGAGCGTGCCAGACAATAACAGGATATTATCGCCGTACGACCATCGATTGTCTTTGAACAATTTACGTAGTCTCGAACGTAAAAAATTCTTGAAATATGCTTTTTAATTAGACTTATTCAAGGCGATATTTCACCACAATTCTTGCTCAGTGAGCTAGATTTTAATATGCCTTCAAGTATTTCAAGGAATTTCTTTCTTCTTCGGTTGTCTCAATCTTGGAGTAATTATTAGCTCTTGTTTCCCTTTCGCGTTTTCATATAAATAATTTAATGATTATTATTATTTATTCTTAGAAGATGAAATCGTTCTTGCGTAACATACGCAACTAACACTGCCATAATAAAGCCAATAGAGTATATTTCTTCGTATTTATTCGATATTTTTCGTAAGTTTAGTGCCATTCTTCATTACATGTTGAATTGTTGTCATAGTGGAAAGTTGGTAACTTAACTGTTTATTTTTACTAAATTCAATTTCTATTTCTTACTGTGTAAGTTGGTTATCAGATTAATTAAAATTTCTTTTTTATTAGAATAACTTTCCTTCCATCCAAAAAAGAAAATATTCCGTAAATATGAACGTGTGAAGGGAATATGCATGTGTAAGTCAGTGAGCAAGCGTGTATGCCAAATGACGAATATATAAGCATACACACTTCCACCTACGTATTTATACGTACTTGCACGGTTATCGATATCTTATATCCCCATAATTACATTATCTATTGTATAAATAATTATAATAACAGTAAGTAATATAAAGCATAAATGCAAGACTAAAAAACCGAATGTAAAATTTTTACGTTTGCACATATATGGAAGTGTATGCAATACAATATCCAGACATGTTACCCAACTATGAACATAAACTGGAATTTCGTATTTTACTAATAGAATCAAGAGTTTGATCAAAATTGCGATAATTCTTACTATAGATCTCAAGTAGCAAGCGTAAAGAATAATGAAGCTGGTAATTTGTGAGGAACGGAGTGTCTAGTAAACCAAGATGGCATATTGAAGGAAACTAACCAAGTATTCTCGGTGAACAAACCTGCCAGCGTATTAATTTGATAATAAATACGACACCCAGTAACTCCAATCTTTCCTTGAAAGTGAATGAGTTTCAATCTATTCTCATGGGGCGGAAAAATGCAATGCGAATCCCAACTAAAACGGCAGATTAAAAGGCAGTCTTTGGCCAAACAAAACGCCCAAATCAATGAACGAGACTACATTTCCCAATTTTTGTGACTCAATGAATTACTCAGTGGTAAATGATTCCCTTCTTGAGAATAATAACTTATTGCATTTGTGAGGTTTGATATCATAAAATTATATAAACACCAGCTTACCAAATTTTTTACATTAGATTAAAGGGAATAAGAGCGTGTTTTCGAGATAAAGAAAGAGAACAGCTCAACATCATCCGCGTACATTCAGATATGAATTGACAGATTTTTTTTATGTCTATAATTCTTCTTAGGTTCTGAATACCTTGTACTTTTTTATAATGTTATACGGTATTGGCTGTATGTTAGCTAATGTCTAAAGTTGAAGTGCAAATTTATTAATCAATAACTAATCATTACGCAATTACGATACATTCGCTCTTTAATTAAGATTAATTAATAATAAAGCAGATTTGTCGTTCTAATAACATCGTAAGTACGAAGTGGAGCAACTCACTGAAATATATAGTGCCAAAAAATTAAACATGATATCACAATTCCTAATTAGGCTCAGAAACACCATAATTGTTGCTCTGAACTTGTAGGCGCTAACAATAGCCGTGATATAGAACGATAGCGAGTTCCGCAACTTTACAGCTTTAACAAAAAATAGCTTTGATGGTTTTGAATACTTATGGTCTGTAAGAAATAAATTATAAAAATATAAACGAGCGTGTGGATGAATATCGCATTTCTAATATTAAGAAACGATGGAAGATCAGTATATAAACTCCTTGACCAAAACCGCGATATTCTTTCATATGTGCGCTTATTGAACACTTTGGAGAAGACATTAAGTAACAGTTCCTCATTGACTGATGTCATATCTCTCCAACAAACAGTTAGTCGCTTTAGGTCCTCACATTCGAACCGTCTATTGTGGCCTAAAAGTGCAAGATTGGAACGGCGAATTTATTACTTTCAGCCCAACAAATCATACAACTGATTCACACGGAAATCTAAACTAAATCTTCATTAAAAAATTGTGCATTCACGCAAGACTCTTCTAACCATAAATGGCACTGCACATGTCAATCGATTCTATTCATTATGAATGACAAAAGAAAAAGTATTTCTTAATACTCCAGAAGGGATAATCTGTCTTCCCCAAGTGACAGTTCACTTTTGCGAATTACAAAAGAGGAAAATTGTCTTTCCTTTAAGAGTTTTGAGGAATTTTCTTGAGTGGACATATAAGTCACCCGTATCGGCTAAGTCTAGTTAATCTCAATAACAACAACAAAGTCCATAAAGGATGCAGGATTAACACAGAGGACTCGGTGCGACTTCCGAACCTAATCTTCAAATCAAGATTAACCAGTAAGTCATCAAAGCATTACAGATTTTCAGGGCTATGTTGATTAATAAAGTTATAGTGTAAAGCAGTTTATATATTTTACTTATTTTAAAGTAAAACACCATAATAGGTCTAATGTAAGTCTATACGGTGCGTCATAGCAGTAAAAACATAACAGTCAAACTTCCAACATAGGCGAACAACCAAAGGGGAATGCTATTTATGGTTGTTCTTGCGATGATTGTTGACAACATTGCAAACTTGACTTATCTTCGGTTGCTGACCGCCGAAGTGATAAGATATATTGATCATATATTTTGCTGATTGTCGTCTATTTTGGATTGCCATTGTGTCAACGATTAATGACAACGAAAGTGACCGAATTATGTCAGATTTATTGAAATATCAGATCTCGTATGCTAAAACAAAATTAATAATATGGTTATAACATAATTAAGACATTGCTACGATTGACTTAACTAATTTCACTGCAAGTCTTTGAGAAAAAAATAAGCTTGAATGTAAACGGTTGAAGGCGGACACGCCGCCAATCTGATAAAGAAGTTCATATCGTAAATCACTTCGTAATGTTTTTGGAACTTTGCACCGTAAAACACTACAACTCTATATTATAAAAGATTTTGCATTGCTGTGATGTCAAAATAGGAAAATTATTTTTTCCTTCATCCCGAAGTTTACGTGTTTAACGAAATCTCTTGCGCCCCTTGGATATTAAATAAACACATTCTCATCTGCATGAATACATATTCGACACCCTGAATACTACTACTATTATACAATGGGCATGCAATGACCAGTCAGAATTTGTAGAGTCTAGGAGGAGGCTTAACTCTTGTAATAATTTCCTTTAAATCCATATGTGTCCAATTACACCCCATATATTTAGAACGAACCATAGCAGAATGTCACTTTCAACCATTTATAAGAATTGTGGTAATTCTTAAAATATTATTGTGTTTGTTCATAGTGCGAATTCAGATATTTATTCAAATAACATACATAAATAAACAATACAAAAAATATATAAAAATACAGTACTATACACAAACCAAACATTTTTCATTTCAAATTATATAAATGAACTATACTTTCAAATAACAAGAAACAATTTATTTTCTGATGAAAATTTTCCATATGATGATCTTTGTCGATGATCCTTGTCAAGTTCGGTGCATCCATGTTCTGAAACAGAAGCATCGTTTTGATATCTTGTCTTTTTTGGTGTGGTAGCTTATGACAGTAACACAGAATGCTGATGGGAACGTGGACTTCATATATGCCTGTAGCAATATACTCATTCAAGTATGAATCGGTGGAACGCTTTATAAGTGGCAGCACAATACGCCGACCCAAACTTTTCAGGAGCAATTTGACAATATTCAGACAAATTAAAAATGAGACATTTGATCTAAAACGTCAACCCCACCCTTTTGGTTGTTTGTTATAAAAATGTGTTGATTTCAGATTAGCTTTTGTTATTCACGTCAATTTTTCCATAGTAATGTAATAGTAATAGTAAAAGGAAGTCTTTTTTTGTTGATACCTATTCCTAAAGTTATATTTTTTTTAAAGCCAAATATGTTGCCTTTTATATCCCGTTGTCTGTACACGGAAAATTCGAGCAGAATGCACTTCACATTTTTTGGCAGAGCTGCAATGGACATCAATCCCATTTTCAATCAATTTTGGGTTAGTTCATAACAACCAAATGTGATTCTGCAGTTACTGTTCCGAAATGGCGCATACAGATCCTCAATATATGTCTGTCCCAAATTTTCTTCTCGATACTTGCGGCGCTCACTTGTGAAAATTAGTCCAGAGACGTGACATTTCAATAAATTTTTGCTCATTATTTGCCTAAAATCTCGAAACGGCGCAAACTTACCAAGTTCTCTACGGGCTGAGTGCCTGTATAAAACAATATAATGATACTTCCTGTGGTGCACGTGTTGTTACCAGTAATGTAATAGTGGTATTATTTGTATACTCTGTATAAAATTGCATTTCTATTACGACCTGAATTCATTCTATATAGAATTGCAGCAATTCTGCATAGCTGTATTAATGATGCGAAGTTTTTTCTTTACGGACAAAAGTAATCATAACAATAGTCACCAAAAAACATATTTTTTGTAAATATGGAGTCATCAATGCTTTGATAAAGACTTGAAAAGGACGTTATAATTACTTTAGAGAAGCAAGTATTGCAACCAAATTGTCATCAGTTTTAGTTCTAGTCATGGGAATAAATTTTTTCAAAATGTCCTCACATCTCCAGAATGGCTTACTTAATGTTTGTTCCAAGCAATTCGATGAGACGCTAATTTTGAAGAACTAGAATTCTCCTTATTGTTCGAACTTAAATTTGATAATGCCGATACTGAGCAAGTTGTTCCGCATTTAATTATCCTTTACTGCCTGCAATGTACATTCAGCTGAACTAAGCATTTGTACTAATATTAAATTGCTTCTTCTACTAAGCTTAAATTACAACATTACAGAAGAGACCATCGATCGAAAGCACAGTAAAGCCTGAAGTGAACTTTTTCGGTGTAAACTGACGTTGCAAACCTGAAACGTGTTATTAAAGGTAAATCATTTACAGGTACTGGCATGACCTCCCTTCTTCAGCAAAAGTGTCACCTGATTTCGCACATCAGCTTAGTCAGCTAAAAGTTCCAAGACGCGTTCATCAAATCTGCCGTACGGGAACCTTATTCGGCTACAAATGCCGGTACCTCTCTACATATATACGGACATTCTTCTACATTCTTCGCTATAATAAACATCTTACTTGAATATTACTTCTTCACAATTCACGTCCGAAAATTTTCAAGCTACACATATTAATATTTTTATGTCAATCAGTAAAAAAATGTCAACCAGTAAAAAAAATCTATTCAATCATTTTTTTTTTGTTCGTCTTTTCTTTTCTTTAGTACAGCCAAAATATTTTTGTTCTCGATCTGGGATGCTTTTCCTTAAAATTGGTTTTAACAGTACAATGTTCTTAACGCTGATAATTCCGTCAAGTTGATACCATTATAAGTTTTCATTGCTATCGCAAACGAATCTTTAAAAAATCTGTACTGATTTTTAAAGAAGAACCATTGATACTTGGCACTACCCTTGCACTGTGTCTACATCGGAAAACTAATTTAGTTTTTTCCAACTACAAATTCATCATTCTTATTGCTTAATTACCTTCTCTAACCGTTAGGAATATTTATTCCACATACAAGGTTTTTCCACAATTGGTAAAATATGTTCTTCATATACAACACTTTTTCGCAGTCATTAGTACGCAGATCGTTTAAAAAGTGTGTTGTTTCTGCTTTGCCCCTACGAAACATTAACACCTCCCTCAACAGAATCAAAGTTCCCAACTCTCTACCAAACCGCCGGAAACCACCATGCTATCATATTTTTGTTCTATCATTCTCTCTAAAATAGCCAACGCCAAACGCTATCCATGACCACAACTTTGCGAAATTACTTGTAGGATAGAACCCAGGCAAATAGCACCATGCTACCCACAACCACTAGTACGTGGAGGCCACCATCCACAAATGGCGTCGCATGTCTTAAAGTATATAAAAACATGCTTTTTCAGATGTTTTAAGTATCGTTGTTTTGATGTTTTCGTCTTTACTGTAGAAAACATTTTTAAGGAAAAATTGTTATATGCGTTACATATAAATTCATTAGTAGAGTTAGTGCAAACACGTGTAGCTCTCAACCCGTGTGTTAAAAGCAGACAAAAAGGTTTTATTGTGTTACTTTACGTGCCAATTGCACCCCGGGCTGTCATAGTATACCTTTCCATAATTATTAACGTATTCGAGGCCTAAAACAACTGTATACACATAACATTTACATATTCAACAAAATTACAAAAAAAATAAAAAGATTTAAATAAGTTTTATTTAAGTAAGCTAAGAGGTGGAAAATAAATTTTATCACGGTCGCTTTTATCTGACGACACGTTAATGTGGCTCCCTAAAGATGTTGATCTGTGAAAAGTCGGGGTTTTCTGTTGATCATAACAATATGGTTGTTTTATACAAAATTTTCCTTGCTAATATGCTCTGTTAAACTAACTAAACTTTAAAATCTGATTTTATAAACTTCGTTGTATATTATACACTTTATTATATGTATATAGATATATTTTATGACGTAATACGCAAATATTATATTGAAATGTGCTAGTGGATTATCAACTTAGTACTAATAAAATTTAAATCTTATAAACGGCTATTGGTTTGTGATATTGTGTAATATTAGTTCAATCCATTCAAATGAGCTATAGCCCATTATATTTCAATATGACTTTTTAGCGTTTTTATTTTCAATAAAAATTAAAATAAATAATACGCGTGATGATTGGTATATTACACTACATAGGGAAGAGTTTGTTTGTGGTGCTTGTAACATCTATTCCAGTTATCTGGTCTCCAAGCTGCTGTCAAGTAGATAATATGGAATCGGTATAACGCAGGTAATCCTTTTCGGTTTGTGCATGTTACAGTATGATGTATTCCTGCCTATTTCAAAAATTAGGCGCATGCCAAGTATGTTCCTTGCATTTAAATGGATAAGAGGAGATTGTGCAATCTTTTTGTTTCAAAATATTTGCTATTAACAACGGAACAAATTGAGAATTACATTTCTAAAACGACAAACAAAAATAAAAGACGAATTTCAAGATGACGTGAATTATTGATTGATTTTATTTCGCTACTATAATAAACGATCATATTCTGTTTGCTAAAACGAGACCGCACTTTATAGCAGTTTAAAAATGAAAGAATAATGATACATGTGCCTGCTTGTCTAAGCAGTCCAGCATGCATATATGTGCACAAAAGCGAGAGAGGCTAGTTATAACTATTTTAAACTAATCTAAAACTTTATGCGATTAATCAACGTACTGTTGGGTCTGCATAACCGAAAACTAACTGGTAAACAGAAGATATCAGTTTTTCTAAGCGCCTTTTTCAGGCACAAAATATGAGCGTGTTTTCTCGTTCCGCGTAGCTTGTTCCATGCTTGCTTTATTCACCTGAATACCCCTTTTGATTTAATTAGTTTTCGTAATATTCCTCAACACTGGTCCGAGTCACTGCGTTGTTACTTCAAAATAGCGCAAATTTCATCTACTGTTTTAGAAAAATTACATGTTTCTAATTGTTCACTCACAATGTTATCGTTAAGCTTTGAACTGGTATTAAATTAGTTATTTTTATTTATTTTATTTTTTTTTTTTACTTACTTAAGTGAATCTTATATTAATTAATACTAACAGCTGGTATAAAGTATATAAGAAAAGACAAGGGAAAAAATTTAAATAAGAATTTAGGTATAAATAAATAAGAAAAAAGAGCAAAAAGCATGTACACAATTAGCACAAGAAAGCTTCTTGCATGTTTTGAGATCTAATTTTATAAAATTTAACGACCACCATGTAACCAAATTATTTAGGTTAATTATACGATTGCGATTCCAAGGAGAAGGAAGAAAACAGTTTAACATCATCAGCGCACATTAAGATCTGGCTTGATTTAATCACCGAGGGGAGCTCATTATTAAATTAAATGAAAGGGGTCTAAAGTGGCTGTTTTGAAGGACGCCAGACGTCGTGGGCAATTCATCCGAGTTGATGAAGTTAAATAGAAACCTGAATGATCTGTTATGCAGATACGAACTTATCCATCCCACTAAATATAAAGAGAAAGCAAAGGCATGAAATTTTGAACATCAATAAATTATGGTTAACTAAGTCAACCGCTTTGCTAAAATCAATATATACGACATCCGTGCGACAGTCTTGAATACATGGCAAGTAAACTCTAAGATATTCGTGACCGAATTTCTTCCTTTCCGAAAGCCAAGCTGGAATAGATTTAATAGCAAAAATTAGATGCTGAGTAACAATTCGTTTAAACAATTTAGGTAAGACACTCAACTTGGCGATGTCTCTATTATTCTCAACGTGAGGTCTATTTCCACATTTGTGAATTAGAAATAGGAAACTACCCTTCTAACACAAAGGAAAGAGACCAGATTTCAAGAACTGATTAAAAATCCTTAAAATAGTACCACTTCACTGACTGAGCATGTGTTAAGTACATGATGGAATACCTTCGGGCCCAGGCGCAGAAAGACATTTTAGAGATCTTGAATCATCTAAAACATCATTTTCTGAAATGACGAAGTTAGGAATCAAGCAAGCTAGATATCGGATACGAAGAGTTGACAGTTAAATCGGAATTAGCATTTGAAAAATTGCGTATAGTTGTCTCTTTTCGAGCTAGTAACGTTCGTTTTCATTTCAGTTTGAGCTTGGCAAAAAGTTATTACGCGAAAATGTTTTCATAAATCCATACGCTAACTTTTTCTTCAAACATCACTATGCGAATTCCTCTGCCTTATAAACTCTTTCAAAGTTCCAAGTTTATTTCTGTTAATCTTTTTATCTACAAGCTTCTCATATATCGCCATCTGTATAGCTTATAACAACAACACAAACATTTTTTTCACATTGCGTTTTCACCTTAATTAAAAGTGTGCGTAAAATTTCTGCAAGATCAGACATTTGGAAGTGTCCATATTAGGAAAAAAAACTTACATAAAAGCTTATAAAAATAAAGATTTTATTTGGAATATTAAATTGGCGATTAAAATATGAAGTCTGCCGTGCTTGCATTATACATTATATTTAACGTTTTCGAAAGCTTAGCAAGTTTATATTTAAAAATTTTCTATCACTAATTCTTTTTTTTGTTTGCCAAGTTATCTTGCGCACTGATAATACTTATACTAAGGTACTACTTAATTCGGAAATTCTAGTTTTTGGTATACTTAAAGTAAATGGTATAAAGTCTTCCACTTAGCGAGGCTTTTCTTTGAAATTGATTGCAGACAAAAGTTCATTCTGCGAGCTCAAAAGGTCAAAAGCGTTTTGATGCTTATCGTCCAACAATTCTTGCACATTTTGACATTTCCTCGTTTCGGATAATTCCATATCTAACTTCGAGGCTTCTTACAAGGCTAACATATATATTTGTTTGATCTTTAAAAGATTTGTTACTTTGAGTAATAAGACCCGAAACGTCATGCGATTAATATTTGATGTTTGTTTATTTTTGCAACAAATTTGACTACAGAACTACTCTTACCCGTTGAGCAATAACATTACGCACTACCCTTAATATCGAATAAAAACTAAGGATAAAATCATGTATAACTAGTAGTTTCTGAACTAAAAGTAAGAGAAGAAAGAGAAAATGGCACAGCGCTTGGCAAGTGATGCTTCCAGATTTGCAAATTTTTTTATTGTATACGGTTTGAAGGAAGGACATAACGTAGAACATCAAGAATACAATACTATATGTTATTATGTATATTGTCTGCGTCAGCACGTTTACCTTCCAAACTATACCAAAGCCATTCTAATTCAAATTTTATCTTGGTTGCACAACTACAACGGAACCAATTACGCGGTTCGGCTAGCTTATTGATATTGCAGTGAATGGGAATATAAGCTCATAAAAGACATAGACCTTTTTAAACAGGGTTAATTCTTTACATAATAATCTATATATAATAATTAGTAATTTTTCTACAATTATTTGTTTATAACGTAAAAAGTAAGTTTGTCGATATCAAACTTTTGGTGTCTCTATAACCCGTATGTATGCAAGTGAACTTTAATTTTGGACTCTTACACAACCTTAGTATGATATGATATTTTTAAAAAATTTTCAAAAAAGGGAAAGACGTCTTGAAAAGAAATCCCGCTTCTACAGTGTAGTACATTATTATAGAAAACACTGTTTGAAAAATGTATCCGTTTTTCCCCCGTTTATGGTTTATATTAAATGGCAGAAAGTGTTGTTGGTTTCGTTAAGAGATGATGGAAGGAATTTAATGATCAATACAATTACAATTATCTCATTTATAACACCGCTATCTTGACCCCACGGAGTCCACATAAAACACATTTTTAAACTTTCTACTGCGAGATTTTAGCTTACTAGCTGGTGTTTTATTTACATTGTCTTCAAGAGAGCGAAGGTTCATGAGTGGCCGCAATATTCTAAGAGGACGTCCATTTTCATCATAAAAGGTATGTTATATATATTATACCATTTTAACCCGTTGTAATACACAGAAGCGTTGGATGTGATATACTTGCGTATTTTGTTATTGTTGAAAAAGTAAAAAACGTCGCCATTTTTGAGATCATTTTATGAAATTTGGTACAACGACAAATTTCGGCCCAACGACGAACACTATTGCCAATCGATTGCATCGGACCTCTTTTCCGACCACTTTCCATATTTTGGAGGGTCATTTTATAAAGTGTATTAAGCGAAGCATTCTATGGTACGTAGCGGGATTTGAAATTTAAAAAATAACGGGCTGCATTTCATTAACGTTGGCACTGAACAAGAAAAAAAAGTTAATCCCAGATCGGCCAGCTGGGCTTTAGAATTACAGATATTTGAGAATGTTTTAGAGCATTGTGAAGGTGAAAGGATGCAACATATCGATGCGTTTATCAGAAACACAAATATTTTGCTCCCAAAAAAGAGTACGTAAGAACAGAATCGTTCTCTTTTGCAGCATAAAGGCTATTAGCACGGCAAAGTCGCAATTGGGAAAGGAAGAGAATGTGTTTTATAACATGGGGAATATCTTTGCATAATTTGGACATAATTTATTGCCATAGAGTGGAATATTTTAGAAATGTATGATGACGACATAGAACATTGGGTTCGTGATAGGGTATCGGGCATAATACTCACATCGTATTGGTTTCCTAAACTGGAGAAGAAGTCTTATTAGCAGTTGCTTACAGTGTACGGCGTTTTCATCGACGAATTTTTAGGTATGGGGATTTAATAAATACCATTTCAAAAGGAAGTATTCCGTTGGGACTGGTCACACTACGAATATATACGTTTTTTTCGTATTCGACGCGTTGGAGAAATGTGTTCGTGCTTATGCTGTTAGTATGACAAATTCCAGCGAAGTATGCAAATGCTTAATATCGTGTTTTGGTTCTTATAGGAGGCCACCGGTGATAGGTTCAGATAGAAGCAAAGCGTTTGCTTCTGGAGATTTTCAGAAATATAGACTGGATTCAGCCGGCCGTAGAGATATCAATGAACGGTACCTTTCATAGGAGCACTGGTGCCATACCAATTTGATTATTCAAGGCAAAGATCAGAAGTTCTAAACGACATAGAGACTGCGAGGAACCCGGAGCACATCAAGATTATAATAACGAATTCAAAAACTGTAATCGTATATGTAAAGCGTTTAGTATCGATGATTATGTAGTAGTGACAAATTTTTTTGAGTAAACCTGTGGCTTGTAAAAACATCGTTTCTAAATTTAAAGGCCTCTATAAGATATTTACAATTCTTCCGAACGGTGGACATGCGTTAAGGGATTCGGATGGATTTTAGCAAGGTAAAGGAGTGTTGCAAGCAGCTAATATCAAATGCGTTTGGCGGTTTCACGGGTGAATGAACGTGAAAGACGATTTTAGTCGAATAGTGGCAACCCTGCGCAGTTAAATAATAATTATAAGTAGGCATAGATGGATAATAATGTAGAATAAATTTTAATTTACGCAAAAACGTCAGAGTATGCTGACAAATAAATGGAAAAAGTTACGTTATACTATATTCATAAGATGCTGAAACGTAAACACATCCTATCGTACATTCCTGGTTTTCCTAGAAGCAGGAATTTGTGCGGTATAGTAATATTTGGAAACCTAAAATACATGACCACAAAATTATAGACGTCAATTTAAAACCATTATATATAGGATACAAAGGTACTTTCTATAGACAGTTTCTTTTAAGTAAACCAATCTAAATGTACGTACACTCGAATAGCTAGTTTGATTGCATTAGTGGGCATAGTCAAAAAAAGGGTTTTCGCCTGTATTTACTGGTTGTTTTAACTCTCTATTATGGCGCTCGTATTTAATTGTTTTTCTCTCTCACTATTTTTTCTATCTTTCCCTTTATATCATCACTGGATTTGTAGTCCACTTGTTGCTTAATGAAAACTTATTTTAAGGCACAGGATGGCTATCTATGCATTTTTCATTATTTCCTAGCATAAGAAGCCAGCAAAATTTTATCGTCTTTTTTCATCAAACTTTTCGGGTACTTTCTGACGTCAATACGCTTTGGCATCGTTCTTTACAAAGTTTATATTTTTTTTGACCGTTAAAATTTTCTTTATTGTAGATATCATTTCAATGGACTGTTTGTCGGGATTATTTAACGTATTTTTTCTTATAATTTTCATGCTCCCGAAAAGTGCGTTACATTCGATAGGGAAATACCAGTGCACATAACGATTAATTTCGATAATTTAGACCTTTCTCTACTTAAAATAACAGTTTTCAATGTAGTATTATTGAGATATTCAATGTATGCAGACGGTAATCGTGGAACGCTCAAAATGGCATCGAACACTTTTACAAGCTTATGGTGATGCTGCTCCGTCATATCCCAATTGCCGGTTTTGGTTTCAACGGTTTAAAAGTTGTGATTTTGATGTTAATGACAAAGAACGCTTGCGGAACCAACCAAGTTCGAAGACAATTAATTGCAGGACTTATTGGACAAAAACTCAGTTCGAACTTTCAAGGAACTTTGCGACTGCTTAGCAGTCAATAAATCAATAGTTTCTAGACGTTCACCTGTAATGGGAAGAATCCCAAAGGGGGGAAATGGCTACAGCACGAATTGATTGAAAATGTCATTTGGAATCGTTTTAATATCGCGGTTTCATTGCTTGCCAGGCAAAAAAAGAGTTTTCTGTGGCGTATTGTGACACTGAGACTTATATATTCGCTCAAAGGCGATGTGCTTGTTCTATGGCTAAGAAACGTGTAGACACAGTGCAGAGCATTCTAATTTTATAATTGCTTTATTGAGATAAATAAACTAATACTCATTAACTATTTGATTGCCTTAGGATGCCCATCTATTTGGTATTGTGAATACCTCTGTGTTTGCCAAAAAGTATCTTATTTTCCACGAATTGAAATACATACAACCATCGTCTCTCTCTTCATATTCAACGTTCTTTTTCATTCTCAACGCGTTAGTGCTAGAGTTAGGCTTTAAATAAAAATAAAACCATAACATTTGAAAAGAACAGTTTCTAAAAATTATAGAAAAGCTGTCATCTAGCCGTAATTGCCGCCCCTTTTAACCACGATTAAAGGAGAATGCTTAAGTATACCGTATGGGTTCGTTCTTTGATAAGGGTTGTAGTGATTAGATACAAAATTCTGTTCTTTAAAACAATGTGAGTACAATTAAGAAAAAGTTTTCATATTAACATATGGCGATTTTTTGTAATATAGTGCAATGATAAGCTGCGAGGGTTGGTTTCTTGTAAATCTATTTTCGTTTTCAAATCGTCATGCAACTGAACTTAATGAAATATTTCATAATTAAATTGATGTTCCTTAAAGAAATTGGTAGTTGGAAAAATTACCTGTAAGTTGACTGCCCAAATTTGAGTTATAATTTATATGAATATCTGACCCATCTCTTCTTTTATTATCGTATAAAGCGGATGCATTTATGTCACTTAGAACTGATTGATTGCAACAACTTTTAAAACGATCCATTATCAAATCATAATTAGATAATATTTCGTGACCAGTGCTGCTTGAATTACAAATTGGTTTCGGCGAATTTCGTAGATTATCCGTAATTACCAAATTTTTTAAAGGAAATTCCATAGTCCTTATGAAAAAGCCACTTGAGAGCGAAAAATTGATGTTTTAATGGTTACTACATAAAAGAAATGTTTGCACAAATATGCTGTTTGATAATTGTTTAACACCTTTTCCTTTATTCTATACAGCGAAACGGAAATAGAAGCGGAAGTCTGAGCAATTGAAATGTTGTATAACGTGACTGATTTCAATTATGTTGTACAAAAACAAGAGTAGCAAATAAAAGCAATTGCTAACAGAGGAGGCGGTCCCAAACGTTTTAAGGGTAGAAAACAAACTTTTCTACGGGCCGATAGCACGCTACGTTTACAATAAACATGTTATGGCTGCTAGAAGCACTTAAATTAATTTGTACAAGTAATCAAGTCAATAATAATAACACGTGAATATTTATAGTCTTTCCATGTGAAAAATCCACATACCATGGAAATGAACCATATTTTTCATAGCATCATTCGCAACATTATTCACTTATATGTATTCATGTACTCATGCCTTGCATAAAGAATTACAAATATCGACTACCACAATTCCAATGTAGCAGATTAGTATTGTTGTCTCATGAAAAATATTGCATTACTGGGTTGTGCTTTAACTTAAGCAAGCATAAACTAACTACACGGAAAAGCTGAAGTCAATTAGTTTATTGCATACACTTGAACATTTCGATCACATGACTACATATGACAGAAGTAATGTGAAAAGATAATAATTTTTTGTTTTTGTTGAGTTTGTTAGTAGACCAAAGTAGCAAGCAACAGCAATGTGACAAGTACTTCAGAGTGTTACATTTCGCTTAAAATCCATAAAGGCAATTGTACGCTGTTGCACACTGTCGTGCCACGTGTCTTTTCGCAATGAAAGATAACTAAGTAACATTTCCACGGTTTTTATGTTCAAACAAGCCCCAAGTTGAAACAAGTTATTCATAGATTACAATTTTTTGTAAATTTTCGCAATATTGAATGGCATATTATGAAAGAATGTATGAAATCCGGATAATAATTGTAATGATTGCTAAATCGCTCGCCATCAGTGTAAATTGCAATGGTACGCATAGCATGTATGTTAAACCCCCTAAAATTTATCTTTGTTATTAATATTACACGCAAAAAAATCGAAGATAATGAAAATGCCAAATATGACATTGTACTTAGTACCAGAAAGTGAGAAGGAGCACGAGAGGAAAATCCAAGTAAGTTTTCATTAACTTTTTCAAAAGCTATGAATCCAGAAAGAAATCGTCCAAGCACTTAACATAGTGCCACAAGCATTGTAAGCATTTCATTGATACAAATTTGCCATATAAAAATCCAGAGGCCAAAAGTACTGGTGCGAAACATTATGTTGTTTAAACAACTATTCAGCATGCGTTTGAAAGAAGGTGAATGCGTACAACAGTTCATCTGTAGTTTTAATTCAGTCGCGGAAATTTTGGCTGAAATAGTAGTGAGTTCATCAGAAGAACAGCTTAGTGTTGGCCAGCTTACCGAGACGATATGAACATTTGGTAGTTGCCCTAGTATCCAGCGATAATTTACCACCATTAGTGATATAAAAGCAAAATTGGTGGAGGAGTCGGAGAAAAGTGCGGAATTCAGATACAATTGATGATACTAATTGTGTGCAAGCTTTTATGGCCCAAGATACGAAAACCAGCACAAAGAAAACAGAATACAATGAAAAACAGAAATAAAATGAAGGTGATGAAGCAAACGGAAGCATTAATAAAGGTAATACTCAACGTTCAAACTTCAAATCCTATAATTGCGGTAGACGAGGGCATTGTGCTGATTAGTGTAAGGAACGCCAATAGGGTTAAAATAAATAATTGTAATTCCAGGAATAGTTTATTTGTATTGTCACAAATTCGTTCCTACGCGCCGATGCTTGGTGAGTTGATAGCGGTGCGTCTCTGCATTTATACCGCGAGTGCAATATGTTCGAAGAATTTAATGATTACGACGCAATTCTTATGCTTCCTGGAGAAGGTAGAATGGTTGCTAAAGGTAAAGGTGTCTTGGATTTGTTATATGTATCTAGGCTTCAATGTAATTTTAAGTCAACAGTTTGTATATAATTAAGTTTGAGAATACAAATAAAAAGGTACTTATTTATTTTCGAAAAAAATAAAAATGAAATATTTCTTGCGAATTCAATCGAGAAGCAGACTCTCAGGTGGCATAATCGTTACGGACACTTAAACTTTACAAGCTTAAAAAAAGTGGTTAAGAAAAAGTGCGGCCGGGGCTTAAATATCAAAGTTCCTAATTCATTGTCAAGTCCAAGTGCACTCAAAGGCCGTTCCATTCGTCTGACACCAGAGCAGGAGATTTAATTGAGATTATACATTCAGATGTTTGTGGTTCTATGAATGCAAGTTCAATTGGTGGTGCCAAGTACCTCTGGTAAATCAAGATATACTCTTTACGTCATAGCAATGAAGAAATTCAAGGCGCATAAATTAGTAAGCGAGACACAAACAGGCATGAAGTTAAAGATACTTAGAAGCGGAAATGGCATGAAATTTGCCAACGAAACTTTTGTTATTTATATAAAACAACATGAAATTTTGCGTCAATTAACCGTTCCCTATGCGCCTCAACAAGACGGCGTAGCAACGGTACGTTGATTGAAATGGTGAGATACATGATGCTTAGTACGAATGTAGGCGAATTGATTTAGATTGAAGCTGTGGATACCACTGCGTACTTACGCAATAGAGCTCAAACGGAAGCGCTAAACAAAATGATTTCGTTTGAAATATGGTTTGGCAAGAAATCAATGATAAATCAGTCAAGACGTGCGTTTCTTAGGCTATTAAATTAGATAAAAGACAACGCTCGGAGCGCAAACCAAAAGTTAAAAATTACATAATGGTAGGTTATTTCGAAAAAGGGTAAGTTTCAAACAACGTGATTGTAAACCGTGTGTTTACGTCAGAATTCGTGAAGGTCTAGTTAGCAAAATTGCGGAATATGTAAATGACTCATTGCTCATCTAAATACGAGTTGGAGAAAAGCAAAAGACAAATAGCCGCCCAAGTGGGGGTTGTTTTGCAAGGGGTCTACTCAATACTTATTAAATCTTGAAGCAACAAGAATTTGCAGAACTGGCGATTTCACAACATGTTAAAGATTATACATTGAGAAGCACTTAAAAAGATTTTAATACGGAAATTGTCGACCTATCACAGCACCTCTTCATTTTGGTCATCAAATGCGGTGCGATTTGTCCGATTGTCATAGAGCTGATGTCAAGAAGTGATGCAAGAAATACTAGATGTGATATATTATATTCGGTGTGGAAAATCGCATGAAAAACAGCAATCCACATAAAGAACATTTGAAAGCTCCGAAACGGATTTGATGGCATTTGTGTCATACGGAAAACAAAAAGATACAATGTTACAAAGACGAAAAACCGATAGTATGTTACGCTGATGCGGTAGTAATGTTCGAAAGGCTGGAGGAGCTTTCTCTTATGCGTCAAGAAACCAGCCAAAGGCAGCTCTCAGTACTACAAAAGCCGAATACGTGGGTCTTACACACGCTGTAAAAGAAGTTACGGTCATAAAAACATTGATTACCTATACTAGATCTGCAATTGTAAATTGCGATAATATGAGTGCGATCAACTTGGTAAAAAATTCGGCATATTATTAATGTAGTAAACACATGCGAATCAAATAGCACTACGTTCGGATGTGTATAGAAAAGGGAAAGTGAAATTAAAATATTGTAGTTCGAAAGAAATGGTGGCCGATATCTTTACCTAGAACTTGCAGAAGATAAACCCTGAAAAATCTGTGAGCTTATGAAACATAGTCGATTAATATTCGTTGAATGGTTTTTTGTTGAGAGGGAGTACTTGTAACTTGCTCATAACGAAGAAATAAAGTTAATTTTTTAATACAATATCTTTTGTCAAGTAAAAGTCGAATGTTTTTCTCCGCATTATTCAATTCATTTTTATCTTTGCTTCTATAAACACATTAAATTTGAAACATATAAGAACTCAATAATTTCTGTGGTATAGTAATAAAACATGGATGCATAGCAATAAAACAAGGCTCATAATTATAGAGAAAGTCGAATGCAAAGACATAATTAAATTAAAAAAAGCAGTCTTTTTATAGTTTATCTCCAGCTTTTATGCTTGCATTGAGAGGCAGGAAGTACAATAAGTATTTCGTGTGTAGCATACGTCACATTTAATGTTCAAATTCTACTTTTATACAGTTTAGCAACATCTCGTAAGTTATTATAAAACACAAAAGCGACTTGATTTTTGAAACTGAAGAAATCGGCGGTAACGACAACATGAAATGAAATATGGAAAAGTTTTCAAGCATTTCTTACGTTACTTTACTGCATTTAGATCAATTTAAGAAATGGTTAACAAAAAGCAATTTTGTGCACAAAAAAGTGTACAGTCAGCGAAAACGCAGCACTAGAACTGTCAAAAAAAACATCATTAGTTAACGTTACTTCATTTTTGCACTTGTTTGCGTACATTTACTTTATCAGTTAGAGATTTTTTATTTCTTTTCCTTAAAATGTGACAAAATGCACAAAGCCGCAAAAAAAATTAAAAAATAAAGTTAAGCAGTGAGAAAAAATCGCATCGAAAAATAGCAGACACAATGGGAATTAGTTCTATTACTGTTTAAACTGTCATAAAAAAGTTCAATAAGATATGTAGCACAGCAATAAGCACAATACTTACAAAGCTTAACAACTAAATTTTATCAGGATTCTAACAAATGAATCCAAAACTAGTATTGTTGATATTGCAAAAGTATAGAAATATATACACATATTAGTATTCATCCTGAAACCGTTTGAAATGTTTTAAAAGCCAATGAGTTTCATAACCGCATTGGAAAGAAAAATCTATTTATAAGCGAAATTAATATGATATAACGTCTCTAGTTTGCAAAACTCCACAAAAGTGATGATACAAATTTTTGGACAAACGTATTTTTTTTGGTACGAAATTTATTACCAAATATAAAACACTTATGATTTGAGGTTGCTTGTCTGTGCCTGCTGGAGCAGGGAACCTGGCGTTTGTTGACACTAAAATAGATTGTCACTCGGCTCTACTTTACAAAGCCCGCAAACAATTACAGTTTCCTCTCCAACCACCTGATTTGACTACAACTGGAATCAAGGGGCGTGCAAGGACCTTAAGAAAACTTTATTTGCCGAATGGAACAAAATTGGCGCAGATGTAACAGAAACAAGCAACAACATTGTATTCGGTCGTGACCAAATGTTTTATACCCATCACCTTGATCCTGCGCGGTTGATTTATTGCACCTTTAGTATAAAAACTTTGGAAACTCTGCGCGCACGTTGTAGTCGTACTTTTCAACATTGCGCAAAAAAAATTTTGCAATTCATTTTTCTCAACTTAATGCTTTATAGCTTTATATGCGTCTGAAGAATAACTTAATTATAAACTTGTAAGGAGTCTTCTTGGGCAGGGTAAGCTCAGGGCTCCACCAGGACTCCTTCCAAGTAATTTATATTAGAAAAACTTGGACCTCCGGATTTGCGATTAATATTTGAAAAATTGATTTTATTATTTGTTAGCGATTTTTGTTTAAAGAGATTGGAGTATAAAAAAAACCAGCTTGGTGACCCGACTTTCGCTTTTTTCTTTTTAATGTTTTGCGTTTTCCGTATCGCGAGCTCTAAAAATAAACGGAATACGTCGCGGGTGTTACAGCAGCCAGCCTCGCCCTGTAGACTCACTCGTCCGTCCCTAACCGTTTCATGTCGCTGAAGAGAGTGTCTGTTGGTTATTCAGGGATGACGACTAAGCTAAGCCAGCCATCCCCGATCAGTAAAGGTTAATAGTCCTATCAGTTATTCAGGGATGACGACTAAGCTAAGCCAGCCATCCCCTATCAGTAAAGGTCAAGAGTTCTATCAGTTATTCAGGGATGACAACTTAGCTAAGCCAGCCATCCCCTATCAGTAAACGTTCAGGGCTAACGACTAAGCTAAGCCAGCCATCCCGTAGCCGTAAAGTCCAAAAAAATATCCCTATCGGTAACGTCAAGTAGTTATGTCTGTGTTCACTTACCTCTGGCTGCTGTAACATGACTGAAAGGCTAAGCATGCTCTTTTATAGTCGCGATCACCATCACTGTCCCGTTACATCGATGTTTTGACTATACTTGCGTTACAACGCTTACTTGCATATGTGTTGTAACAATATTCTTATGCTATCTATTATCACGTATGCTAGCTGATCAAACATGTTTGCCTGCAACCATGTTATCATCACAGCTTTTCTTGTATAAGTATTATTATGCTGTCCTTACGTATAGCTTATTGTTAATACTATCTTAACCAACTCCTATGATCTTATTGTTAGTGCTGGCTTAGGTATCAAATCGAATGATTTTATAAGCCGCAGAATCGTTAAGCATGCCTGCATGTGGTCAACAAGCATGATTTTATAAATCCTTCTTTTCTATTGCAATGTTTGCTTGTATGCATTTTTTTATGCCTATCTTCTTGTTATTGCTATTCTAGGTACGGAATCGTGTGATTTGCTAAATCGTTAAGCATGCCTTCATACGGTATACATCATATCAACATGCACAATTTTATAGCTTTACTTTTTTTTCTTTCGTACTGTTTGTTTGTTTGCCTATCCTTATGTCTGTCTTGTTGTTATCATTAATCTAGGTACCGAATCGTATGATTTTTGCAATCCGTTGAGCTTGATTTTGCAAAGCCTCCAGCCCATTAGGTCGGCGCCTTTGCAAACTGTCGGTAATTCAACACTACCGGTAGTCTGTTGACAATTACCATGTTGCTCACCGGATTACAACATGTTTCCTTATAATGTTTATATGCGCCTTACTTATGAGTACATTTTCTTGTTGGACAATGTAAAGACTTATGTATATGGTTCATATGTATCCTTCTTATGTATACATTTTCTTGTTGGACAATGTGAAGCCTTACATATATGGTTTATATGTATCCTACTTATGTATACATTTTCTTGTTGGACAATGTGAAAATATATATATAGTTTATATGTATCCTACTTATGTATATATTTATTTACGTATTTTATTGTATTTATTATCAATAATTTGTGCGGGAGAAGGATGATCATAGCTGCCGTAAGGAGAACAGATATGTAAGGCTATTCATTCTGTCGTGCGCACAGACAATTCACTGTTTTTGGGGTCTAAGGGTAGATATTTCCACGGACGGATTTATTCTCAGCAACGAAGCAAAACGCTTCCTTGCAAAGTATAACAGTTGTTTGAATTATTTGAATTATATTGATTGTTTTGTTGTGATATTCGTTTTGGTTGCTATGATCAGCACTTGATTCGCTCCGTAATAAGTTTCCTTCTTGTTTTTTTTTCTTTCTTTTGCGTGCTTACAGTTTGATCTCTTGGCTTGCTCTTTATTACTGTGTCATTAGTAGTGCGAAGGTTACGCCTAGTTTGAGAGATAATTTTTGTCACAATCTCTCACTCTTCTTTCTTCAATCTCTTGTCTGTTACTTTTTGACATGGAGTGTTTTATTATGTCATGTCGGAAAAAAATGGCCCGGTTCTGAACGATTTATTCCCTGTTAGCTTTGCGAACACTTTTGTCATGCAAACTGTGCAAGTATCAATGGCCAGGCTGCAGATGCAGCCCTTCATCCTTCGAATGGTTTACGTTGGTCATGTCGCTACTGTTGGAAGTGGGATATTGACTTTTATAAGCTGTTCATGGAGATAAAGAATGCGTTTTCTGAATTAAGCGAGATTATATGTGGAAAGTTTGAAAAATCACTCATCTTCTCCCACAGCCTGTAAAAGGCCAACTAGTAGTGTAGCGTGTGCTACTTCAGCCTCCGTCTTCATCTAAATTTGGTTCGTCGGTTTGTGTGAGTCTTGCCTAAAAAGAACGTCAGTGCTTGCATTATTGTTGAGTCGGCTGGTAATAAAAAGTCAGAACTAAGCCGGAAAGTCTTCTTGTTTTAGCTATGCTGAAGTGGCAAGAATATCTCCTCCTCGTGGTGCCATTCAGGCTACTCTTCAAAGAATATTAATAAAAATAACAAATCCGCTCTTCCGCCTAACTGTGTCCGATGGCTACCATGCTGGGCAAGCTGCACGAACGGCACATCCAATGCACTCCCTCTATTTTCTCACCAACTCAAAATTTTCTATCTGTGAATCCTATCGTTCCTAGTAGGGATGACGTCTTTTTGACGCCAGTACCCTCCAGGAAGGCAATATTCGTGTGAAGACTTGCGCCTGATACCTCCGTGGATAATATAAAAAGTTATCTTCCATCCGTCAATTTGAAGCGCATTTGTATTTCCCCTCGTTACAGGCATGATGATCCGTTGAAATACTTTAACGTGCCAAATTCAACTCACTCCAGCAAACATTGCTATTTCAATAAAATCAATATCCTACTGTTAAATCTCATCTTTCATGCATTATGCTTGGGTTCTCGGCTGGAAATATTGAAACCTTATTGTCTTCGTTCTATAATGGATTAAACCCAGCTATCTCGGCATTCGTTCTGATAAAGCAACCTCGCCCTCAAAGCAGGTGCGCGCTACGGTTTAACAACACAGTTACAAAAATAGGAAAAACAAACATATCGAAAAGTTTATGAAAAGTGGTCACGAATATTCCGCCTATTTTGCATCAAAGCATAGATTTAGTTACCTTAACCACCAATATTATTGCAGACACCTTCAGCTGTCAAATACTCAGTGCTTGTTAATCGTAGATATTTCTTTTTTTAATTTGTCAACTCCAAAAGAAAAATCTCGGTATATCCTTGGTAGGTTTCTTTCAATGGTTCTGAGTCCTTTGATGATATTTAGGCGTCGAATCTTTTTGTTGATTACTTCTGACGAAATTTTTCAACTGCTAATTCTGATTCAACTGTCAAGTCTTCGTATCCAATATCTTGGTTATTTTAGAAAATGATATTTTAGGTGATTTAAGATCTCTAAAATGTAGGTCTGCGCCTGGGCCTGATGGGATTCCATCATGTACACTTAACACATGCTCAGTCGACTTATCGATTTCACGGATTTTTAAACAGTTTTTGAAATCAGGTGTTTTTCCTTTGTGTTGGAAGGGTAGTTTCCTAATTCCAATCCACAAATGTGGAAATATACCTAACGTTCACAACTATAGAGACATCGTCAAGTTGAGTGTCTTATCTAAATAGTATGAACGAATTGTTACTCAGCATCTAATTTTTGCTATTAAATCTTATATTTCTCCATTCCAGCTTGCCTTTCGGAAAGGAAGAAATACTGTCACGAATATCTTAGAGTTTACTTGCCATTCAAGGCTGCCGCGCGGATGTCGTATATATTGATTTTAGCAAAGCGGTTGACTTAGTTAACCGTAATTTATTGATGTTCGAAATTTCATGCCTTTGCCTTCTCTTTATATTTAGTGGGATGGATAAGTTCGTATCTGCATAACAGAACATTCAGGGTTTTGTTTAGGTTCATCACCTCGAATGAATTTCCCATGACGTCTGGCGTCCTTCAAAACAGCCACTTTAGACCCCTTTCATTTAATTTAATAATGATCTCCCCTCGGCGATTACATCAAGCCAGATCTTAATGTGCGCTGATGATGTCACACTGTTTTCTTCCTTATCCTTGTAATCGCAATCGTATAATTAACCTAAATAATTTGGTTACATGGTGGTCGTTAAATTTTATAAAATTAGATCTCGAAACATGCAAGAAGCTTTCTTGTGCTAATTGTGTACATGCTTTTTTGCTCTTTTTTCATATTTATTTATACCTAAATTCTTATTTAATTTTTTTCCCTTGTCTTTTCTTATATACTTTATACCAGCTGTTAGTATTAATTAATATAAGATTCACTTAAGTAAGTAAAAAAAAAAAATAAAATAAATAAAAATAACTAATTTAATACCAGTTCAAAGCTTAACGATAACATTGTGAGTGAACAATTAGAAACATGTAATTTTTCTAAAACAGTAGATGAAATTTGCGCTATTTTGAAGTAACAACGCAGTGACTCGGACCAGTGTTGAGGAATATTAGGAAAACTAATTAAGTCAAAAGCAAGCATGGAACAAGCTACGCGGAACGAGAACAGAAGCTTTCTTTCTTAAGAAGGAAATTAATCAGTACTGAGTATTTCACTGACTCACACGAGTTAGAAAACATTGGTTCATTCATTCGATCTAATTCACTATTCGGTCAAAGATTACGTTCTAATTTGCACATTGGGCTCTCTTGAGTACGCCTCGGTTGTGTGGTCTCCCTCCTATGTCGATTCATTTGAATCCATTCGAAAGCAATTCTTGCTATTTGCTCTTAGCTTGTCTCTCTGCCTCCTTATAAAATTAGGTTGCTTCTGTTATCCTTACCGTCTCTCGAGAAACGGAGATTTGTTCTTGGCCTTTCCTTTTTAATCAAAGTAATAATAATTGACTCGTCTGCATTACTTGGTGAGTTAAGTTTTAATGTCCCTAACCGTTTCTCTAGGCACTTTATCTTGATTAAGCTTAGCCAATTATGAGCTGTTTAACCCGCTCAGCGTTGTTTGCAGAAACCTAAATGATGTCTATCGCTTATTCTCATTATCGGACTCTTTAAAGTCTATTAAAGCAATTTTGTTTAATACGAGCGATCTTTCTGACTTAAATTAACTTGCGTTCGTAATATCTCACTTCTTTTTTCGGAAATTATATGGTCTTGTCAACGTGTCGGTTGCCAAAGTTATGCATGTTTGCAATGTTTTAGGGGTTCACTTGCAACCTGGATCTGCTCTTGTAGCGGGTGTGCTTCTGTGCTATTTGTGTACATGTTTTTTAACTTTTTTTTCTGTTTCATTTGTTTATACATGAATAATTATTTTTTTTTTATTACTCTTCTTCTTTCATATATTTCTTTATATTGCGTACTAGTTTTAAAATAATTAGTATTAAATGAGTAAAAAAAAAAACAAACATTTGCCTTAGCATTTTAATTTTCGCATGTTCGATTTTGTAAATTATTATTTAGTTAAGTAAATATTAGCCAAAGTTTCGTCCACGATATCCCATCGTTATGAAATCGAGCGGAAATTTTTATCTATCCATCTTCACGATTGTACGCCCTTCACCAAATTTTCATCCATTTTTAGGCATGCTACCAATTCTCTTTACGGTCGACATTAATATATAATTGATGCGCCTTGATTTTTGTTTTGATAATTTTGCGAAAGTACTTGTAATCTGTTATCTACCTTTTAATTTACATATCACCTAGTGTACACGTTCAGTCCTTGCGGGGGATAACGATCTTCTCTTCTTTTTTACTCTCTCGGATCTCCGACTTCATTCTGCCACGGTAATCTATGTCTTAGTCCGTTAGTGTGTATGTGAGAGTAGAATATATTCGATTGTGCCATTTGCGTATAGTTGTACAAACGAATTTTGGATCTTCGCATGTTTTTCACTTCATTCTTTTGCGTTCTCTTTTGAAAGTTTTTTTGGATACGAAACTATAGGCAGAGTATCTATTGGCGGTACTCCACTATCTCTCAGATCACTTCCTTTTTTTGTGGACAGTGGTAAGCATGCATTAACAGAAACCTCAACTATTATTATTATTCATTGTGTGGGCAATCCGTATCGCGACCTAAGACATCTGTTATACTCGTCCGTGGCACTACCTCTCCAATTTTAAGATTATTATGAATCTCGCCACCTTCTTTGGTTCGGAGCACCCTACCTCGTCTGGCCTTATAAAGTGCACGGCAAGCAGGTGTTTGATTCTACAGATTCAACATAGCATGTGACAGTACGTCTCACCCATTCGTTGAAGAAGTGTGTACGAATCTGTATCGGAGATAATCATGTTTTTCAGGTGGTTCTGAGCGAAGTATGACCCGTGTGGACGCCTGCGACCAAGCATGGATCGCTCCTTCTTCGTTCCAGTAGATGATTTTATGAATCTTTTTGCTTGACGTTGTCCTGCTTTTAATGGGTCAATATGGCTGCTTGATATGACACAGAAAGCTCCAGAACATATCAGGGTTCCCCGGGATCCTGTTAGCTTGGCAGTGAGCACTTTCATTGCCGTCAATACCCCCAAGGCCAGGCACAGGTGTACATTATAATGCTCATTCAATGTTTGAAGACACTCCAACACGAGCCTTCGTGAGCTCTTTCAGGGACTTTACGGCGACTTGACTGACAGAATAGATGCAGATCAAGTCTTGCTTGCCTTGCCTTTTTAAGCATTCGAAAACTTTTTGATAACTTTGGCCGCATACACCAGCCCCTTTTTCAAAATTGTTGATGTTCGAACAGTCGGAGTACCATTTCCCCGCTTCCAGCTTGAATTCAGAAGTTTGGGTTCGTATCCCGATCTCGTTTGCATGGTCACTCTGAATCGATGCGACAGTATTAGCTTTGTGACGGAGCCGTCCGGTATCTTAACAAAGGGTTCGTACATGGAGTTTTTATACAGGAAGGCTTGCTGTATCTAGCAGTTCTTTAGTGGGTTTAGAGATTAATCTTGCAGCTGCATATGTTAACGTAGCAAGGAATGTGGTGGTACAAGACCAGCCCATTTTCTTCGATCTATACTCCGTGTTATACCGTAGAAGCTTGACAGACAAAGTGTACTATGATTTACCGTTATCCGTTTTAAATGAGAGTCCCAGGTTAGGCCTCCTACAAAATTGGCAACATTCCACCTCATTTGGATACTCGAGTACAACATCACATAATTAGGCGCTATTCAACCTTAATTTCCTCTCGAGAAAAGCACTAAAACCGTTTCTGCGGAATCATGTGTAATTCTTTATTCTGGCACCATTTGTGGGTTATGCTTAATGCTTTTTGCATGCGTTCAGTAAGTGTTTGTTCGTACCACCCCACCAAGGAACTGCCAATAGCCATATCATTTCGTTCTACTACCTCATCTATGAGTACGGTCTCGGCATTAGAAAAGAGAGCACGCCGCCTTTAGGTCACCCTCTATTGGTCCTGATAATCAAGGATGCCCCTGTTGGCTCAAAGATAATGGGTCTGAAGTTTATCATATCAAGAACTGGGGATGCTAAGTTTTTACTTTGGCTTGACTAACCCAGTTGAAATATTACGAAAAAAAATTGTTTTTAAAAAATATTAATAATAAGGTTCCAATTACGAACAGGTGCCAATGTTGCTATAGTCTTTATCCGTCCGTTAATTGGTCGCGTTGTTTGCCTGCTTTGCGTCGCCGTCTGTTTTCTGTAGTTCATTTGCCCTATGTGCTTTCGTCAGTATTTATACGAGTTTGTCCGTTGTGTCATTATCACGTCCTCTATCATCTACTTAATACCGCGAAACCATTGTGCTTTTTCTTTTAACAGACACCATAATTTCTCTTAATTTTAAACCCTACTTCATGTGATGTAGAAAAAAGGTACGTATATTTATATATAAAAAAGAGCCTTATCTGTTTAGTAGTTGTTAAGGGTTCATGTCGACTGATCGCAGCAAGCTAGCAATGAAACTTATAAGTTGCCTTGGCTCTTCTAGGGCAAACTGTCGTTGAAAGAAGTTCCTTTTTTACTTCATTTTTATTTAATTTATTTAACTTTTAATATTTGATTTTCAGTTTTTAAGTAGTCAAACTTTCAGCTGTGATGTATTTTAACTAGGTTTAAATGATAACAATTCGCAAAGTTTTCAGGTATTATTTTAATTAGTTTTAAGTAAGAATATAAAAAAAATAATTGTTTTTAGTTATTGTGTATTGTAATTTAAAATTTAAGAGATGTGTATTCTTAAATGATTTTTCATATATGTTATTTTAATAAATTTCACTTTCTAACTGATGAAGTTTATAGATATGTATCTTTAATTTTTTATACTCTTTATTCAGTTTTATATTTGAATAATTTTTTTATACGTTTTTTAATTCATGTATAAAAAAGTGAAGTCACGTGATAAGGAAAAACTCGTCTTTATTTTCCCTTTTTTTACTCACTGCACAATAAAATGTTATTGAGTAAAAAACTATTGATCGTTAGCTAATTTTGTTTGTTTTTTTGTTGTTCAAGCCAATCTGTTGCTTCGTTTGTTGAGAAAAATGAAACTAAGCTATGTCTGATTTTATCAATGGCTTAATGTATTGGAGGGCGAACTAACAAACTAAAGCTATGTATTATAAGGACAGAATTTGAATTTATTTTTATAAGCCCTGTTTTTTGTATTGGCTATTACGGTAAGAAATTATAAAAAGGAAACATATTAGTGGTATTTCGCTATTTTATGATTTATTGCTTTTTTCGTAAAGAACAAAAGTAAAAAAGAAAAACCGACCGGCAGAAACCCGTACGCCTATATATGCGGGCGTTACAAGTTCAGCATATTGACTGTCCACTTTATAATGAAGTTTGGAATATATTTGGTTTTCAAGGCTCTCTCTATAGCCGCGCATCACGTATTATCGAAGGCTCCATAAATATTAATCAATGCAATGAAGCGCCAGTTGCTTGGCTTCTATTGCATCCTCGATAATAACGGTCAGCTCGTGAATTTCCGTTGCGGTGGATTTACTGCTTTGATAGGCATCTGGCTGAGTAGGGGCCTTAGCAGCAAATAGGCTATCCTGATAAAGTTGTCTAAAGTTTGGAGGGAGAAAAAGGAACCCAGGCAAATGGGCCTATATAATTTTGATAAATGCTCGTTTTTACCCCTGCTTTCGGTATAAAGACAACTTTAACTTCGTTCCAGTGCCGAAACACGTACCTTAATAAAGCTTAGCGAGTTGTGGGATCAAACTTTCTGCCTCTGTTGGAGTAAATGCGGCTTTATCTCATCTGTTAAAGGTCCATTGCACCTGTCCAGCGGAAAAGATTTTGTTAGCGAAACTGCGGTCCCTAGAGTTCGAAAAATCCAGGGAAATAGGTCTCCAACAAGAGGCGACTAATAACCACAGGACTTCCTATGTAATCTTTGCGTCGTTAGGGTGCATACTCCATTGCTGTGCGTTTTTCCAAGGGCTTTGTGAAATCGTGCTGCGTCCAGGTGGCCCACATTGACCGTCTTAGGTTTGCTTTATAAGTGGTGAGAACCCTGTTGAAAAGCTTTCTGGCTTGGGCTCTGGGTTTTTGAAGCCGGTTTGAAGATTGGTAGCCATCCAGAATGTTTGAGCAGAGCGTTTGTGTACCAAGTTCAATAACCCTCCACGCTCTTGGGGGAATGCGGAGACGTAGTCATATTTTCGCAAAGTAAAAAACGAAACAGTTTGCAGTTTGCATGTTTGGAATCTCTGCAGGTCTGTGATGACACCACACCACACTGTCGAATTGTTTATGAAGATATTTCGACAAGAAGACAATGCGACAGGATATGCGACAATGCGATAAAGGAGCTTAAATAGAAATCGATGAGAGTGAGATCTAATACCTCCTTCGCCATTATGTTTGTAAAATTGGATTCTCTGCCTCGATTTAGAATAATAACATTGTTTTGCAAGAGGTATTCAACAAGACGTCCACTTTCCATATTGCCACTTGAACTGCCTTAAACTGTATAGTGAGTGTTGGTATCATAGACGACTAGCAGCGCTAGGAACGGCGCCGTACCTCGGGTGTCGGCATCTCTGCTTCACGGGGCAAGTACTGGTCGGTTCTCATCGGGGAATGGCTCACAGGCCCTTCAAGGCTTTATCTTTGGCATTGTCATCTTCACTCCGCCACTCCGCCGTCGCTTTCCCTCTTTCGCATCCTTTCTTGCGCTCTTCTTTCAGTCGTTCGGGAGTTCCCGTAGAAGATCACTCGGGAGTCGAGTGAACTTTTTTTCTCGCCCCTTAACTCGCAAGTGATTCGAGCTGGGAGCCAAGAAAAACGTCTTCCTCCTCTGTGAATATGTTGCCAGTAGCCTGCACATCTGTCTTCGGACACAACAAATGAGTCAATTTCATGTACGGGTGCGAATATTGTGTCCTCTTGAGGATTTGGTTGTTGCTTTGTCCATAAGTAAGCCTGAAAGATTAGGCAAAACAGTTAGTTGAAGCAGAACTCTTGTATCTCGAAGCTTCGATTTTGTTTCCCCAGCCATCGCCAGGTCACCGTCCGTAGACATATTTCTGTAGTGCCGTTCGTAGTTTTGACACTGGAGTTTACG
This sequence comes from Glossina pallidipes, assembly GCA_000688715.1. Classification (NCBI taxonomy): domain Eukaryota; kingdom Metazoa; phylum Arthropoda; class Insecta; order Diptera; family Glossinidae; genus Glossina; species Glossina pallidipes. The sequence continues at coordinate 147,169 of KK500174.1, read as the reverse complement.
GGTTTTATTGGGCTAACGTCTCTAGATACGTCATGTCCTGTTAAATATGTCATTGGCATAGTTCGTTGCGTGGTAGAGCGTTTACAAAGTTATAAAATCATGCTGTGCCACATGACAAAAAAAAAATAAATGAAATAAAAAAATGAAAACAATAACAAGATTTTCACTTGAAATAGAGCAAAAATTAAATAAAAAGGAAATGGTTCAATCGAACCTTTCAATGATTTTACACTGCGCATGTCCGTTTGTGAGGTCTGCTGTTCGTCCTGTACGCCATTTTCTAGTCGCTTCTTCGTCCGGCAGTATCCGTTCCCAGTTCCCCTACCTTCAGTCACGCGTGCACCCACTCATGCCCCGCGTCAGCGGCTGAGTATACCGCTTAGCCACACATTTTTAGCCAAGCACTTTTAATTTTAATTTTCATCTTTTTTGATGTCTTAACTAGTTATTCTATATATTTGTTAATTTTTTAAAAAAGTTACAGTCGAGGTCCAAAGATAAGTTCTTAAATTTAGCTTACCATTTATACATACATTGATGACAAGAATGGATTCGATGCCACTGTCTCTTTTCTTACTCACTCCATATTGTTATGATCCTGTGTTTTTTCCAAATTTGCATTAATGATATGACCTTGGCTCATGTTTACGGCAAAGGGGTGTTTCTTAGTTGATTTCTGGTTGGTCCGGAAAGCTGTTGTAGTTGAAATATCCTCCCGATTTCTTCGTTATCAAACACACTCCATAAATTTTGATATTAGCAACCCGACTTTGAGAACTTTGAGGAGGAATTTAACTAAAACTTATTTAATCCATTCAGTTTACTTCATATTATGCAATATATTTCTGATACAGTGTATTTGTTACTCTTTACAATTTTTCTCAAAGTCACTTTTTTTTTTCTTTTGTTCTTATTAAAAAGACGTCATTACACCAATAAAATGGCTGTGGTTTTTCTTGTTTTTCTATTCTCTAATGGGGTTTACTTTGCCAAGTTCTGTATTTTTGTTATCTTTTTGTTTTGTTTTATAAATCCTTTTCCGTGTCTTTATATCAAAAAATATTTTTTGCTTAAAACATGCTTATTACTTCCTGCTGTTCGTGATTTTTGTTTTTTTTTGTTTTTCAATATTTAAGGAATTTTTTTTGATTTGTACTTAATTTGCACATACAAAATACACAATAACCTGATTTTTCAAATTACTTAATAAATTTTTCTACTCATTGAGAATATGTTTAAGCTATATCTTTGCTTGAACGGTAATTAACTTTTTCTTCCAAAGTTTTTAGTACATTTAACTTTTTTCTTTTGGTTTTTTTAAAGTTGATCTATTTTATTTAAACAACATAACGAAACATATCTTTTTGTTATTAACTATAAATTTTTCCAAGATAAATCGGAACCTTTCTGTTAATGGAGACTCGCTGCTTTTTGTCTTACTAGAACCAAAAAACCTCTACCCCAAAACCTTTTTTTCTTTTAATGCATAACGGCAAGCCGTTATTCTTGCAATCACGCGATATCGGCATGCCGTTGTTGCGATATTTCTGGTCAAAGCAGACCGAAAAACCTCGACTCTCCGTTTGTTCGCGGACGTTGCAAATGTTCTAAGCAAACTGCTACTTCTATCTTTTAAAACACAGCAGACTTTTCTTACCGGCCCCAACCGCTGATTCGCTGCCAGGGCAACATTGAACCTGTATATATTCATATTGTAGATATTCCTGTATCAGCAACCACTTCTAGCCCATAAAGGACTTGTGCCCTAGTGCATGAGCAAGACGGAATTTAATACATTGCGGTAAATAGGTACAATTGCAATATACAATATGTTTCTCAAAGATGAGGTTATTATCAATATATATACCCAAGCACTTATGTAGGTTAATAATTTCAATAACACTAATAAGGATCCTTAATTCGGAATCCAGCCGATTCGTATCCCCAAAAAGCAAAGCTTTACATTTAGTCGGGTTAATCAGCAACGAATTATCCACTAATAGACCACTCCTACAGGTCCTCTCATTGATTATATCCTGCAGCGACTTTCAATCATAACCTGCCTTACTAAATAGAAGAAATATATCATCCGCAAGTAGATAGGGCTTACAAATTTTACTATCCATAAGACCACGCAAGTCTTTAACATATAGCAAAGGCCTCTTGGGTTCTGATCGACGAAACGCATACTGAGACTGTGAAATAAGTCTTACCACAGAAGCAAGAATCTGATCCTTTAGTATATGTTCAACAATCTTGCAAATAGCCGAAAGAATTGAAATAGATCCCAAATCACCAATAGAATGGACAGTTTCAACGTTAGGTAAGAGCACAACACGTGCCCTCTTTCAATGCAAGGGAAAAACCAAGTGTACCAACATAGAATTAACATGGAAAATTACCAATTTAGCAATATATGTAAAGATAAGTTTGATGCAGAGAATAGGGACTTCATCATCACCGAGTGATTTAGATTTAATTTTATGAAGTACTACACTCAGCATGATACACTAGAATGAGAAAAATCCATGAAAATTGAGATTTGTTCAAGGTTTCCTATCAACTGGCAAGTCACAATTAGATACACCTATAAAATGATCATTCACCTCTTCCACACTAAAACTAAACGGAGTGTCGTTTTCCTTAGTGAAACCCGACCTCCTTAACATCCTCCACATAGTAGCGGGGTCCACACCCACAAACACGTTGATAAAATATTTTCTTCTTTCCTTCCGAAACTCGCCATTCATTTACACACCCAGTAGATTATAAAGTCGAGTGTGCATAATTTCTAACGAGCATTGCCTGTATGACATTACTACACGCCGTCCACTTCTCAGTCTCCCTAGGGATTACTTTTCTGACAACAGAAACAAAAGATTATTATGATTTCAAAAGAGAACACAAAATCTTATACTGCACCTCAAGTTTTGCGATATTCAGAGAAGTGGTTAAACCAAACTCAGCAACACAAGTAAAGGTCCCACTCGAATCGATGTGTCTAAAGTACCTGTATTGAACCATCGACGAGACATGTCTACACTTGATCCTAATGCTCGCATAGATCAATGTATGATAAGACACGAATGGGCGCTGCACTAAAATAGTTAAGCAAGGCATTATCACTAAGCAGTCAATCGTCAAGTAATGACGTAGTGACGCTAAATCCCAGTGAATAGGTCCCGTACTGTGCGATATAGTAAGCTTACACCTTAAGCAAACAGACATTAACTTTAGTTAGATCGAAGAGCTTGCAATCAAAATCACCGACGAGTAGTTCATTAATAGCTTTAAACGACAATTTCCAAAGGCCCTAATATCACCACTCGGTAAATAGACTACTCCAAAAAGAACGCTCACTGCTCCAACATCTAATTCAATGAGCAGGGACCCAAACTCACCGTGCTCAAACCCCTCAAAAATTGTCTTTAAACTAATACTATGGGATATATAGATACCCACATCTCCCACCCGACCTATAATTACTAATAAGGTTGCAGCCAGGAATATGCACCGATCGACAAAAGATATACGGTTTTAATCAAATTTCTGAGATGGCAATGAGGTTAAATTTGTCCATATCCAGAGAATTCATAAAATTTCACGGAACGAAAAGACGGCTTAGTACTCTGACAGTTTATATGCCCTATCCTCATCTCTTCAGTCAGAGTACTCCCCGATTCAAAAGCTGATGAGCTTAATTAATACTATATTTTGCAAACTATAATAACGAAACAGACTTATATATATTTATTCTTCTCGCTATTTGATCGTTCAAAACGCGACTGTTTCTTAAATATAACTTTACATGAACGAAATGTGAATAGAAAATTTTTTTTCGTTTTACATTACAAATATATACACCTGTTTGATAAAGAGTGAAACCCCGCAATTCTACCGAAATACCTACAAGTGCGCCTATCCGTTACATGCTCCCTTCGTCTGACCGAACGACTTAGAAAATTTTAATTTCAGAGACCATCATTTTTGTTTTTTTTTTGTTATTTATAACATTTTGTTAAATAACAATGAAATCTGACTACTGATATAAATTTTTTATCGTGATATTCTTAAGTTTTAAATAAAATAAAATAGAACTACATGTTACACAAAAGTGCGCCCAACTTGTGGCCATCTCGTTGAAATTTCATTTTATTGCTTTACGTTTTTGCTTCCATTGGGTTTTATCAAACTTTTGAGATTTCGCCTCATAACTGTTTCATCCCTAGTTTACTTTGTTTGCGCAGATATATCGTGATCTTGATATGAATAATCTTTGGCTATACACATATGGGTTGTTTATTTATTGCAAGGAAGCAATCGCTTTCTTACCAAATACTATGTTGCTCTGTAGTCTGTGCTGGTGTTAATACACGCTCGTTTCATAGAACGTAAGTTATAATTTTTCGTTCATGTTCGCAGGTACGACTTCGTTCTTTATTACTGACTTAATTAATATTGCTGATTTATGTATATAACATCATACGTACATGACCTATATGACGCCACAAATCTACCCTACATATAAGCCCATTATATTCCTGCATATTTATATATATATATATAAATATATATATATATGTACATATGCATCTTATATAAATACCTTGTAATTTTTATATTCTTTTATATATACATACCTAACTCATCATATACAACGCCATGCACATCTGCTTATGAATCCACGGGACTGTTTTGTAAGAATTATCTTTCCATGCACCTCATCAAACGCATTATATATATAAGACAAGACATTTGCGTAACAAAATTATCATACCTTCTATGAAGACGTCCAATAGACCAAACGCTATGAGAGACATAGGGTAAAAGAACTGAAACGGACCCATTCACTGCTCCAACAATATTATGCGTATATAATTGTTACACACTCTTATGTTTTGGTGGTATGGTGTATTTTCATTGATCTTATAACCCAAGATTATTAAAGTTAAACGGTTATCTTCACATTTGTTGTCTTCACAGTTTCCGCATACATACACACTTACACAAAACGGCTTACGCATGAAGAATCGGTTTCTACCGCTAAAGTTATGGAAATTTTTCGAAGTCCAGTGGACAACAGCAAAATACAAATGTGAAGAGACATGCTCAACAGTAAACTCTATTCTCATTGTAATGTAACGCTGGGTGGCATCGCACACACTAAATCAAGTATTCACCACTGAATACACTCAGGCGTGAATAATTGCATTAGTAATTTCACAAGATAGATCTTTCTTTAGTTGCTCAGTGACAGTCAAGTGGAAAGTAAGTGATTATAATTTTTCTTATCTCAATCTTAGTATTTCAAAACGTTGAAGGTAGTTTGTTTCCTGCAATAGGAGTGCCTAACAATGCTTCGGTCTGAAAGGTAATTTTTCCCTTCCAAGGATAATGAAGATTGTTGTCAAAGACTTGGGAATTCTTTTTGATTCGAAACTCAAATTTGGTAGTCATAAAGTAGTTTCAGTTAATAAAGCTATATCTCTTTTAGCGTTTTTAATAAGACGGTCTAAGGAATTCAAGGACCAATACGACCCATACCGAGAGCTTGTATGCATCCTTATGCATCCCAACTCTTGAACATTCGTCGGTAGGTTGGTTTCCTAGTTATAGACGCCACATTGATCTCGTGGAGTCTTTTTAACAGGGCTTCTACATGATTGCTTTGAGAAGTTTGGGATATGATCCTGCCCTATACATATACCCAACGTATAATAGTAGATTGCAGCTCATTGACTTGCCCAGCCTTGAAAAAAAGCGCGAAATATTGGGTGTAACCTTCGTCTTTAACCTAATAAAAGGTGATGTTTATTCGCCGGCTTTATTACTCATTGATCTTCACATCCCAAAATACTTGGTGCTCTTGAAGCTATCACAATGTCGTACCGATTGTCTGTTGTCCAATCTGTTTCGCATAGCTTGTAAAACGCTCAACGATTATTAGCATTTGGTTGATCTGTTCATTTTGTCCGTTAATAAGGTGAAAAGCATTATATTGCATAACTAACTGCTACCGATTTTTGATCTCCCGGTGGTGCTATTCAGGCTATTCTATCTACATCTCCAAAGAATATTAGTAAAAATAACATATCCCTCTAGGTTTGGATGTGTGCAATGGTCACCATGCTGCGCAAATGGTACAAGCGGCACATACAATTCACTCCCTCTATTCTCTCACCACCTCAAAATTCTTTATCTGTCAACACTATCGTTCCTAGTAAGGATGACGTCTTCTTGACGCTAGTATCCTCCAGAAAGGCAATACACGTGCGGAGACTTTCGCCTGATACCTCTGTGGATAATAAAAAATAATGGTTGCAAAAATTCCATCCGTCAATTTGAAGCGCAATTGTATTTTTTCCCATTATACGCAGAAATATTTTAATGTGCCAAATCCAACTCCCCCCACAATGAACATTAAAACCAATATCCTACTGGTTAAATCTCCTCTTTTACACATTAAGCTTGAATTTTTTGCTGGGAATATTGACACCTTACTGTCATCATTCTATAATGTATTAAAGTTAGCTATGCGTTCCGATCAAGTGACCTTAAAGCAAGCGGGCGCCATGGATTAACGAGAGATTTAAATATTATGAAAATAGGAAACATTTTCATAAAATTTATGAAAAGTGATGCTGGTTACGACTATTTAGCCTACCGTGTTGTAAGGCGAAGACAAGATCGAATTACCTCAACCAACAATGTTATTGCAGCAACTTTCAATTGATGAAATCCTCACTGCTTCTTATTCTTAAATATTTTTTAAGTTTGTCAACTCCGAAACAGAAATCTCCATATGTTGCATATTTCTTTCAAACGGAAGATTTATCTAATGATATTGAAAACTCGTATTTCTTTGCCGAACACTTCAGACAAAATTTTTCAACTGCTGATTCCGATTTAATTGTTAACTACCTATACCTGATAAATGACTCAGTCGGTTTCGATTCCTAACTTGGTCATTTCAGAAAATGACATTGGGGATGGTTTTAGATTGTCTAAAATATAGTTGTGTGCCTGAGCCTATTGGGTTATCGTCATGTACGCTCCAAGCATGCTCTAACGTGGTATGTGTTGTTATTTCAATTATTCTTATTCAGTCCATGAATTAAAGTGTTTTCCCTTTGTTTTGGTCGAGTAGTTTCCTTCCCCCGCTTCACGAATGTGAAAACAAACACAACGTTGAGAACTATAGAAGTATTGCCAAGTTGAGTGTCTTACCTAGATTGCTAGCGCGAATTGTTACTCAGCATCTAGTTTTTGCTATTAAGTTTTATATTTCTCTGATTTTCGGAAAGGAGGATATACTGTCACGAAGCTATTAGAATTTACTTGCCATGTTTTCAAGGCTTTTTGTAGTGGCTCTCGCACGGATGTCGTATATACTGATTTAAGCATAGCGGGTGAGTTAATTAATCATAACTTATTGATCTTTAAACTCTATGCTTCTAGCTTGTCTTTCTAATTAGTAAAATGGATAAGCTCTTATTAAGACCTTAAGGATCCCTACTTTACAAGAAGGCTACACATGTGCTTAGTTAGGCCTTGTAACGATACTTTCTGTGTGTCTGTAGAAAACTTTTAACTGGATTAAATTTTAGGGCAACTCGAAAGTGCTAATTCAGGAGCATTGGAGGCGATGCACGTATCTTTGCTGAGCTAACTACTTCGTAAAAGGTGGGAGGAGTTTATATTTTTGGTTCATCGACACGCCTGCTGTTCCAGGTAGAAGAATAGCACATACTTACTCTTTAACGAGCACACGCACCGGCGTAACTTAATCTACCGAACGGGTATTCCTTATGCCACTGTGCCTTTGTATACGCGCCCTGCTTATGGTCTCCTTCGGCCCACGACGTCTATGGGAGACCTCGAAGTTGGGTCCGAAGACCCCTGTTATCTACTTTTCTCTGACATATTAAAAAAGCTAGAACATTTTTAAATTTGTACATTAACATCAAAAATTGTTAAAATTTATTGAACAAAATAAAAAACAATAAATTTAAAATCCTTCTTCTAAAATCCGCTTTATTCTGCCTAATAAAAAAAAAAATTAAGGGAAATAGAAAGCCTGCAGAACGTTCAGGAATTTAATATAAAACTGATATATAGGTAGACCTAGTAAGAAAAGAAAACTTAAACTCCTAGCAGTTTATACCTAAGGTATACGATTAACGTCGCTGCAAGTAATGACGCTGCATTTATTACGGAAATTAAGTTGCACGATCCACGTCAATACTATCGATGATTATGTATTTGGAGCAACAAAAATCTTGACCAAGCATAAGTCAATTATGCTGCAGCTCTGCACTTAATGTTAACGTTGTGTTGACGCAATTTTTGCGGAACATACGTTCAAAGAAGCCTTTTACGTTTTTTTTTGTTATATTTTTACATTTACTGGTCATTGATTACTGTTTATTAATTTGTTTGCAAACAAATTTTAATTCTTCCAAAGGCGACAAGCCCATTCTTATTTAAATGTTAAAAACAGGAAAGGTAACCTTACATAGATTTCTTTCAAGTGGAGTTAGTTTACTTTTCATTTATATAACTATTTGTCTGTACAAAAAGCATTTGATTTTAAATTATCTTTCAACTTATATTTCACATTTATTGGTGTTATGTTAAGTTAGGCTTTTGTTGCTTCTTGAGTACAAATAAATCACAGTTTCTGTTGTAGTTAGCTATAGTGTACATAACGATTTTATTTACAATTTATTTATTACAAAGTATGTTAACATGGAACACTTTAGTAGAAATATTCTCTATTTAAAGTAAGTTCTTATACGTTTTCAAAAAAATTAAATCCTTAGAACTTTTTCTCTGCATTCTTTTGCATTCTTCGGAAAAAAAAAAAAAAAACAGTTTAACGAACGTTAAACTCTGTTGTGTGGTCTCCTTCTTATATGTACTACGTAGATTCATTTGAATCCCTTCAAAAGCAATTCTTGCTGTTTACCTTCAGGAACTTGGGTTGGGATAGACTTGCGTCTCTGCCTCCTTATGAAAATAGGTTGCTTCTGCCATTATATTCTGAAAATCGGTTGCCACTTGAGAAACATAGATTTATTCTTGGTGTTTCCTTCCTAATTAAGTTAATTAATGGTAATTCGTCCACGTTACTTGATGAGATAAACTTTAATGTCCCCAATCGCTTCTCTAGGCCGTTATTATGTTTGCCCCTTGATGTCTATCACTTAATTTCAATATCGGATTCTTTAAAGTCTAACAAAACAACTATGCTTAATACGCGCGATTTGTCTATGTCGTATCTAAACTAACTTGCAATCTTAACATCTTATTGTGATTTGAAAATTAACTGGTGTTGTTTACTGTTATCTGTTGCCAAGTTTTTGCATGTTTGCATTGGCTTAAGGGCTCGCTTGCAATTTAGTGTGGGTGTACCTCTATGCTAGTTGTGTACATGCTCTTTCTCTTTTTTATTTATTTACACATGAATTATTATTTAATTATTATTATTATTATTTTTCTCTTTACTTATCCTTATATATTTTATACTAGTTTTTAATAAAAATTAGTATACAATTTCCTTCTAAGAGTCAATTGAATACGTCTGTTAATTTACTTTAGCTAAGTTTGATGTGTAAATAAATATATAAATAAAATAATTACAAACGAAAATATATAGGATGCGCACGTAAGTATTTTTCAATTTATTTGTATTAATTCTTTTTAATTTTAACTACGTGTGATTTCAAGTTAGTAAAGAATCCTTACAGGAGCAAATATTATAATAGTCGACAGGAGGGTACACGCTTTCATTGTAATATGTTAGAGCGTCGGAAGGGACAAAATGACTTCCCGTTTCAGCAGATTCTGAAGAAAGTAACAAGGAACTCAACTAATGGAATGATGTTTGCGGAGAAATCTACCTAATGTTGATAGATTGATTAACATTAGTCGATTACTTATTAACATTCAACAATTTTTTACTTACCTTTAACAGATTTAAAGTTTTAGTAAAACATTTTTTTTTGTTTTGCCTTGGTTTTGTTTGTTAAGTAAAACATGGTAGTAACGTAAATTATTTCTATCTACATCTTTTGTTTTTATTTTGCTTTTACTGTTGTTGTTTCTTAAAAAGTCAACTCGGTAACCAGTTGCCGTAATACGTCATCTTGAAGATATGTTCCTTTAAGGAAAATTCCCTCCCATTATTTTGTCTTTTGATGTGCATTTTGCGACAAATGAATAAGTTCATAAATAAGATGACCTTTAACAAAACTCTGCAAATGCAAAAAAAACGAATAAGCGCACTTTGCTTAAATGATAGAAAAATTGCGAAATATAAATTGCATAGTTTTCTTAAGTGGACACATAAGCCACATTCGGTATTGACTTAGTCCACTCAATCTCAACAAGCCAAAAGAAGTTTGAATTTGTAAAAGATAAATAGTATATTGTTAAATATTGATAAACACTAGTTTTCTCTTATTCAATATATAAATATTAAACCTAATGCTCGAATTCTTTTGAGGTGTGACGAAAAACGAAATCGCCATTTTTTTTGCTCTTTTAATAATTGTTGAACGCGTCTTTTGTTATCGACATGTTTCCGGAGCAAATCGCTTGTGCCAAATGGCGCCTTCCTTTCTTGACCTTCACTTTGTCACCTACACCTAACCAAAGGAATACGAATGTTAAACTTCTGAAATAAATTACATACGTGTACTCTCTTGCGATGCTTATCTGTATTCGGAATATCGTCCTCAGACGGTATATCTATCACGCTGAGGTTTTTAAATCCATAAAAAAAAACAGAAGAATACAAATTAGAATTTTGCTCATCGCGCTGCTCTATGGTGGCGATTTATAAAAGATAATGATTATATACTCTTATTATATATTCTTCTTCTTTTATTCTTCTACTATTAAATAATGACAATGATGCCATTATACCTTTTATGTTTCAATGTGAATTTATTATTTATAGTTAGCGATTATTTTCCCCATAAACTAATCGAAATGCAACTATCTTTTCTTATAATTAATTAATAATTTTTTTGCTTTTGCAATTTATTACCATATCATGTATATTTGGTCATTTTTTTATTTTGTAAAATCTATATAAAATGTATGAGCAGTAAGAGTATAAATAATTTTTGAAACTTTATATTTTCTGTTTTTTTCCAATTTATTCACAAGATATTCATCCATTAATAAGTATTTTGTTTGTTTACTTATCGTAGAGGAGCACCAGCTGTCTTTTTCGGATTTCATCAATTTCTTCTGAAATTAAGTTCGTAGCGCTGAATTGTAATTTTTAGGATGGTGTAGGTTTTATTTACAAAATTACGAAATCTACTTACAAATTATTTACAGGAACTGTTATCTAGTAGTATTATTTATAATTTTTAGAAGTAATATTTACATTTTATTTACAAGAACTTATATTTACAGCGCTTGTATCCTCCTTCTGGCCTTGTGCGTGCGAATGCAATTCAACTCTCTTCATTCGACTCTCTCGACCTACTTTCGACTCGCTCTGCCTTCCACAGATATTCTGTTCATTTACCGTTTTACAAGTAAGTTACCATTACCTGAATTCATCGCGACATTTTTAATCCGCTATTATTATTAATTATGGGGGCAAAAAATATCGCGAGCTAGAAGATCTATTGTACACGCCTATGCCCCTAGTCCTCCAGTTTTAGGATTTTTATGAATGCCTTTCCTTCTCTGAATCGGAGCACCATACTGTGCCCGGCGTGGCAAAATGCTCGGCAAACACTTCTGCAGGTGGCCTCACATTCACATAGAATATGTGGGCACGTTTCACTCGATCCTTGGCAAAATCTGCATGAATTGGTATCAAACAGGTCCATGTTTCTCAGATGGTACCCGGGGAAATTATGACCCTTGTGGAACCCGGTGACTAAACGTAGGTCGGTTCTTGTTAGTCCCAGTAGTTTGTGGGTTCTACCGGAAATTTTTATGAACCTTTCTTCTTGCAGCACATTGCCTCTATCGGCAATCCACTTTATTCTGTTACCATTGCGAAATCAGGTTATTAATGTGGCCTCTTCGTGCGCCGCAGAAAGGCCCCTACGATTTCCCTGTTAGATAGATAGTCGGCCCTTTTGTTTGCCTTCAGCACCGGAATGTACAGGTACCCAAATTACGTGCACATCGTTGTGCCTTCCTAGCTCATTCAGTGTTTAATATATGCAGATTCGCTGTCTCATGTACTGCCTTCTTAAGCATACCGATGCACATGTGGTGGTTGCGTAGACGTCTGGTTGGAATATGGAGGGACTATGTTCCATTGGTATGGCCTTCTGGAAACTCGGGCCAGAAACTCCAACGTCTGTTTTCCCATTTTCCAATTTTGAACTTCCGGTGTACCATTTCTTGGATACCACCTTGGGTTCAAAATCTTCGCCCATCAAATTTTTCAATACCTCTGGACATCCCCTGAGATTTTAATCTGTCAAAATTCGACAGTTTAAGCACGCTCAGGCAAGTCTTGTTTTGTATGGCAATAAGAAGAGGTGTGATGCCTAGCAGCGTCTCAAAGCATTCAAGGGGCAGGATCTCGTCGCCGCCGTTTTTCACTTTACATTAGACCACCAGGCCAAAGCTGCAAAGGTTAGCATGGCAAGGATTATGGCGGTATAAGACCTGTGGATTATTTTTGGGCTTCTTCCCCATATTTTCCCGTATAGGCGTATAGGCAAAGAGTGTTCTTGTCGCTTTTTCAGTTAACCATCTTAAATGAGAATTAAAACCTTTGTCAAAATATACACCTAGATATTTTACGTCATTTGAATAGTCAACGATAACATTCTGTAAGTAGACGTTGTCCAATGTTAACTTCGTCTTTTTCGAGAAAGGTAACAGGACCGTTTTTATGGATTAATGTGTAATCCTTTATCCAAGCACCGCTTGTGAGTTATGCTTGCGGTATTTTGCCTGCATTGCTCGTCACAGTTCCCCACGGAAATTGCCAAATAGCCTGCATCACCTATTGTTTAGAATCCCATGTCAATTGGTTTCAATAGCAGCTCATTTATGGTCACGGTCCAAATAAGAGGAGAGAGAGCGTGCCCCCTTGAATCACCCTCTATCGGCCCTGATGGTTGAGGATATTCCTGCCAGTTCCGACGTAACGAGGAATATTTTGGAGTATTTTTATTTTCCAAGGGGTTTTCTATAGCCACATATGACGTGTTATCAAAGACCCCATGTAAGTCGATGAAGGTAACGAAACCCACTAACTTGGCTTCTATTGCCCCCTCGATGATGCTGGTCAGCTCATGACTTGCTTTCGTGGTAGATTTGCCGCTTTGATAGCAAACTGGTACTTGTGTAGGGCCAAGGTGGGCTCCCCTAATGAACTTTTCCAAAGGTTTTTCCATAGTTTTGAGGAAAAAGGAACTCAGGCAGATAGGTCTATATGCTTTCACCAGATACTCCTCTTTGCTCTCTGCGGTTTAAAGACCACTCTGGCTTACTTCATAAAGTCGAGCAAGCTGTGGGACGAGACATTCTGCGCCCTGTTGGAATAGACACGGCCTTAGCCCTGTATGGCCCTAAAGTTGGCACGGCCAATTACACTCATTCTACACAGAAAATTTTCGTAGCGAGACGAACTCGACAAGTGCCTTTCTCTTGAACATGCCTGGTGCTTTAGTCTCCCATCCCACAGGGTTTCCTCAGCGTGGATCTCCATTAGGAGGCGACCAGTTTTTTCAAGACTTCTTGTGTAACCTCTAGTAGGCTTCTTTAGAGGGCATACTCCATTGCTGTGGCCTTTAGCTACGTCTTTTTGAAGCCGTACTGCTTCAGGATCACTATTTATGTTTTTACAGTGCTGCCTCAGCTCGGCGTTATATGAGGTGAGGGCTTTTTTGTACTTGGCCCAACCACCGGGCTTTTTATCTCTATATATTTACCATGACTCCGCACTGACCACAATTTCAAAGCGTATGTGCTGATGGTCCGACAATGGACTCTCGCTTGATGCGGACTATCTTGAAATAGAGGAGTTTACGTCGGAGCTGCTTAAAGTAATTTCTAACACTTACTCCGTGAATGCATTTGTGAACCTGGGTCCACTACCTCGGCTTATAATAATGACATTATTTTCTTAAAAGTATCCAAGCAGGCACTCGCCTCTCAAATTGTTATTTAAACTGCCTTAAACTGTGTAGCGGGCGTTGGCATCACAACCGACCAGCCAGTCCAGTCTGCGGGACTTTCAGTACTGAGCAAGGCTCAGTACCCCTCTCAGTACCCTAGTCTCTCCCTCGCCTAGCAGGCAGGCAGAGACAATAACTATTGAGCGATTTCCCTCAGGAAAGGTGTCACGGCCCAAGCCGCCACTGTATCCGCCAGCATAAACTCTGACAGTGGATCGAAGGTTATGTTGTGAATCTCCTGCGAAGAAAGGAACAGGCGGCTTTTGCATGGTGGAGATTCACTTGGATGTACCTGACGTGCCTATTTCTTCTGCTTAGAGCGATCAAATGCAGCCTTAGAGGCGCGTCCTTGGGTTTCGTGCGCCTCGTGCGCGGCTTGCTCCGCAGTCAATTTGCCCTTTGTTGGCCTATGCCTCGGTATCGGCGGTCCCTGGATTTTCGACGACGTAGAGACCCCGGGCGTTCCTTGACCTTCCGACCCGGTCGCTGATGGTCCACCGTCTTTCAAGTTGCCTCTCTTGCTTCTGGAGTATTACCGCTAGGTCTTAGCAAAACTGAGGCCATAGCTGGCGGCATGCCTGTTTTTCTTCAGCACTGCTGCCGAGGATTCGTCCACGGCCAGAGTTAGGACCGTTGTATTTTGTGTAGCATCCCTCTGTAGAACCTTCGAGCACTCAATATTTAATCCTTTGTTCTGACGTCCAGAAGCTTTAAAATGTCTGCCGGGGCGACGGTTTCACCTTCGAGGAAATTGCCGATGACTACATGAGGTCGAGGAAACTCTTCTTCAGCCACGGCTTTAAGAGCGGCACCCTCCCATGGTTTAATTACCGGCACCGTCGTTTTGAGCTATTCGGTCACTTTTCCTCTTACACCTAAGTACGAGCCAATCAAGAAAGAGAATGGAGCCAGCAAACTCTGGTTTCATGCTTGACTTGTGCTGTCCATAAGCGCACGTTGTATCGTCCTCAGTTAGTCGTCCTTTCATGACGTCTTGGGTTAGTCGACTGGACAATTCCTATCCTGGTTAAATCTGCCACTTCTTTATACGAAAGGACAGTTGCAGGTGTCTGGGCCGTGGTATGGTTTACAGCTTCACTGGGCCTCCCTGCAGTTTCAGCCGGTGAGCTATTAGGCGGAAGCCGACGAATCGTCCAATCTATCGCTTGGGCTATCACGCAATTCTGGGGGCAATAGTGTAACGTGAAAAAAAAAATAAAAGCTAGTTGAAAGAGTAAAAGAAGAGAAATTTTCGTGAGGATGGGTTCGGTAAGCGCGTGTGGATATGTGGGACGGTGTCTTAAAGGCCCGGCATATGCTTAAACAGAGACTAACGGATGAGAACAATGCCGACGGACCGCAAGGCTGTTACGTGACGTCACGCCATTAGTAATCCCTATAGTTGTGAGTTATACATGACTAATTTTTGTAAATGTAGCTGGGCTAGCCAGGCAGCACAAATTATCTATATTAATATAACAACATTACAAAATAAAACGGCGCCCAACGAAAAGCAAAATGGAAAATAATTATTGCATTCTTTACAAATTTAATTTTTTATTAATACACGTTAAGCGCTACATTATTTTGGTTGCACGACCAACGCAAACGAAAAGAGCCACGACAAACTGTTTCACTGTTTTTTTTCTTTTTTTTCGTTTGTTTTGGCATGGCGCTACATTTGTGCGACAACGACCAACGCACATTTAACATATATGTTTTTAAATCAGAAAGGAGTCTCTAAATGGTAAAGAACTCATCATATTTGTTTTATAAAATAATGTAGTGTAAAGGAAAAGAAAGAAAAAACAGAAGAAAAAAACGGTGCAAACAGTTTGTCGTGGTTCTTTTCGTTTATTTTTTGTCTTTACAATATTTGATGATTCAGATTGCATATGCATATGCGTATTCACTTATTATAGGAAACTCAAATGGTAACCTTAAATGTGTTAGTGCAATGAGTATAGAATTGAGTAATAAGAAATTACAAGTTTTATACTCTCATTAAAGTTATGTATGCATGCACCTACTGGTCAAATTTGAGAGTATTGTGAAAAAGCTGGTCAAATTTGAGAGTATTGTGAAAAAGCTGGTCAAATTTGAGAGTATTATGGAAAAGCTGGTGAGCATTGGTAGTAACCAAAAGCAAATACGGTGGGTCCTGATTAGCAGTTATACCCTATGGTTAGAGTTGACCATTAATTTTGCCTCTGCTTCTAATGAATGATCTTTTAAAATTATTTTATCAAAATTGTTTTTTTTGATTTATTATGGCGGAGTTACTATGTTCCTTTCTAAAATGACTAGGTAAGGTTATTTTGTTTTCTCACTGCCGTCGCACTGTCGAATTTGAGGTTTTGAAGTGTTGGGCAGGGCGGTCAAGGAAGAAACTTTATAGTGTGAGGTTCTAGTAAAGTACCTATTCTTGCAATTTTTCTGACAATAATAAGTCTGCAGTATTCTCTCATCATGTGTAGTGGTACGCATTGATCGGGCAACAACAACTTGGATGGTTCCCTACTGAGTTTTGTGCTTGAACAATGGATATTGTTCTTTTTTGATTTCTAATGGTACCGCAAAGCAGTTATTAATTTAAAAATAAGCTGGCCGGCCATTTGAAAAATGGGTATTTCTTTTAGGGGTAGTTATGAGAAGGAGAGGGGACAAACTTAGCAAAGCATTTACGCGCACACAGCGTTATATCGATGGTCTTGTTCATAATAAGCATACATAGTAAGATTAAAATTACTTTAAAAAAGCTCACATTACAAAATTATATTAACAATTAGCCATATATGCATGTATGTCTGATAATCTACAATTTTAGCTTGGTTGTGCTTTGGGTTTTTTTTTCTGAAAGCTTTTTTTTTTCTCTCTCCCGCACAGTTACGAATCATATAATATACAGTATATCATCAAATTGTTTCCCAATATTCTCCATCTCTATTGACATCATCTGTGGCAATATTTTTATTTTTCGGGTTTTGGGGATATTTTTACTTCACCATTCATAGATATTAGCAAAGATTAGATTTTCTATATTGTTATCTTCTTTTCTTTTCTTTATTTGTTTGGCCAAACACATCTATAATCTTGTTTCACGGCGTTTTAGTCTAGATTAATTCCGTATTACGATTTAGATTATGGTATTATTAGATTTAGGACAAGGTGTTTATCTGGTAGTCCAATGTTTTGAATGAATGATACCACTGCTGGTCATAATTTCATACATTCGGGTAACATAAGACCTGCGACACGATTTGATCGGCGCTTTTAGCTTGGAGAAGACAATATTACGGAGGACGGCTCCATAGGTTGCTATCCTGCGGAAAATTTTGAAAGCTTCAGAAACCGATTAGCCAATATTTTTAAAATGCCAAGCGAAGATTCACCAATTAGTACTAATAAAGGTAGCACCAGTAGTAATTAGCAGGGCTCACGAGCAGAAGCCGTAAATCCAAACCAACAACTGGTTATGCTGAAACGACTGGTTGATATACTGCAACAACAAAATGAAACATTGTTGAGTTGTATGCAGGAAATTGGAAATTTAAAAAAGTAAAGCTAGACTGAAGTCAGTAAAAGTCAAACGGAAGATGCCGAAAGTACGCAAAATTTTACAATTTTAGCAGCAACACCTACATCCGGGCAGGATATTCCATCCCATGCAGGAGGACACCGAAACAACAACGTTCAGATAATTCAGCAACAACAACAGGAATATGCTAAACAGGGCACACCGGAAACTCTTGCCAGATGAAACCACACCCGGGGCAACCACAGTAACAAATTTGCAAAGATTTGGCGGACGCAATCTAACAGCTGAGGAACAAGTTGTTACACCTCGAAAAAGTTTAAGTCAACATATTTTAAACTATCAACAGAAAAGCTGAGAGGTTTTCAGCACTGAAATCAGCAGAAGACGAACATCTACCAGAATATACAAGAAAATCCTCAGACAAAAAAGTAAAATCTATAAGAACTTCAAAAGAATTTGATATCCGCAATTATTACTCAAGAACGTTACAATAGATGACAATAGACAAAACGAAGATCGATAATGTCGGAGTAACAGTCTAATTAGAAACTGGAGCTAGTCTTAGTTCTTGTGGAGCAGGAGCAAAGGAATTTTTGAACCGTCGCACGCAAACAATTTTAAGATTACGGGATCAACATGTAAGAACTGCTAACGGAAGTAAAACGCCTGTGGCGGGGATCATCCTTGCCAATGGAGTGCGAAGGACAATTTACAGATATTGAATTTCTAATCGTGAAAGATCTGCGACAAGAGTTTTATTTTGGAAAAGACTTCTGGAAAACATTTGATTTATCCGTCGTTACTAAATCACCTGGCGCAAACTCTTCGCATATTTGTGATGCCTTGGAGTTTACATATATAGAAAATGTCAAATCAGATACCTGCTTAAACTTTGCTAACCAACTAACTAAAAAATATACCGCTTAATCTCTTAGAAAAGGCTAAAGAAACTGTTCCATAGTTTGGAAAGCCTGGACTCGGTAAAACACAGTTAGAACAACCCTTGATTACAGTCTTTGATGATAATTTACCTGTGAAACAGAAGCATTATCTGGTATCACCGGCGATACAATAGTTGATCTACAGCGAACTAGATCGTATACTAGCGCTTGGTGTAATCGAAGAAAGTAACAGTAGCTGGAATGCCCCAGTTTCTTTAGTACGTAAAGATAGCAAAAGCCGACTATGCTTAGATGCGCGCAAGGTGAATCAAAGAACTGTCAAGGATGCATACCCATGCTAGATATTGAACACCTGCTTAGCCGTCCGCGAACCACTTACAATATCTGCGCAATTGATTTAGAAGACGCTTTTTGGCAGATTTCACTGGAGAAAGATTCTCGAGAGAAAACACCTTTTACTATACCGGGTAGAACTTTATACCAATTTACTGTAATGCTATTCAGGTTGTGTAACGCAGGACAACGCATGTGCAGATTAATGGACAAAGTCACACCAGTGTGTTTACGTGAAAATGTTTTCGTCTAGCTAGACGACTTGCTCGCCAGACTTTAATCACCATAAAGCATGCTAACTTAACTATTAACTCTGTTATAAAGGAGTGAAATAGGTCGGTTTTATAATGGGAAATGGACATCTGACAACATATCCTGAAAAGATAGAGGCTATGACTATTTTTAGTGTACCTGAAACTCCTAAACAACTCCGAAGATTTTTTGGCATGATTAGTTGTTATCGTCGGTTTATCTCCAATTATGCGACTATTGCGGCACCTCTTTACGATTGTCTAACCAAAGATCGAATAAAGAATTTTTCACTATCAGGCGAAGTCCTAGCGGCATTTGATCAGCTAAATTGATGCCTGCACCAGTTTTGGTTACACCTGATTTTAAGAACCACTTTTATATACAATGTATTCTTTCTAAGGATGCAGTAGAGGGAGTGTTATTCCAGAGAGACGATGTTGGAAAATAACGACCGATGGCGTATATGTGCTGACATGTGACATGCATGATAAAAGCTAATAAAGCGCAGAAAAACTACACAGTTACGGAATTGGAATGTTTTGCAGCCAACTTGAGCGTCGAAAACTTCAGACCATACATTGAATGGCTATCCTTTACAGTTACCTCCGACGAGTCTAGTCTAAAATCGCTTATGTGTCATAAAGAATTATCTGGAAGACTAGCCAAATGGAGTCTTATATTACAGATGTTTCACTTTACTATTGAACAACGTAAAAGAAGTTAAAATATTATTTCTGACGCAGTCTCTCGTATGGACGTAAAAGAAATATTAGAGACTAATGATCGCTTACTGGATGTTGATCTGCAATATTCTTATTTTATTTCTGAATAATATAATCAAATGAAACAGACTGTTGAAGAACATAAGAATAATCTATCAGATATTTGTGTGTCTGACGGATTTATTTATAAAAAGACGAACTTCAAGACCCACAAATGAAATATTGGATGATATTACATGGAAATTGTGGATACCAAGCGAACTTCGACACTTCTTAATATCAACAGCCCATTCGTCACCGTCATCGGGAGAGGGATGTATGCATAAAACACTGCAGAGGCTCAAAGAAAAATATTATTAGCCTAGCAGGGCTACCGAGCTACAGAATACAGTCAAGAACTGTGAATTGTGTCGACGCAATAAAACCGATATAATCAAAGACCGCCTAAACAGTAAGTCATTGAAAGTCCGTTCCAGCTTCTATATATTGGTTTCATGGACCCTACCCAAGAACTAAAGATGGAGACACGAGTATTTTTGTTTGCTTGGATAATTTTTCAAAGTTCATAATATTTAAACCAATAAAAAAGCCGGTGCTGAAAGTGTAGTTAAATTTGGATTACCTGACATGCCACATTCTGAGAACGGCAAGCAATTTATCTCAATTACTTTGCAAGAATTCCTACAACAGTACTTTGTTTGACATATTAAAATAGCCTTTTATGCTCCATAAGCTAATGCTACTGAACCAGTCAATAGATCTATCTTGCAGACTATGTCTGCATATGACCATATGTCATAGAAGATCAGAAAACGTGACGTTCAGCTCAGCGACATTGCTTTCTCTCTAAGAAGTGCCATACAGAGCGCAATAGGTATGACATCATTCTATGCTTTGTTTGGCCTGAACATGATACAACATAGATACTCCTATAAAATAACTCGGAAACTGGATAGCATCAAGAATAATGATTTCAGCATTAACATGATGCTACGAAAAATGCAACCCGTAAGGGCCGTAATCATTAAACGACTGATAGAAGCGTATGAAAGAAACCACCGGACTTATAATACACGAAGTAGGCAAATTCAATCTAAAGGTGGGCAGATAGTACATAGAAAAAAATTTCGGACTAAATAATAAGGCTGAAGATTATAATTCAAAGCTGACATCATCGAACATCCAATGTATGGTTACAAAAATAATAGGAGATTGTCTTTACGAACTCAGTACTCTAACAGGCAAGAAACTAGATGTTTACAACGGCAAAGACATATTCTCTTTGACATTTCTTTATTTACTTTTCATTCTTATTACCGTGTGGCTAACTCAATCGGTAGAGCATGAGACTGTTAACGTCAGGATATGGGTCGAGGCTACACGATTGATTTGATTCGTGGGTAGACGCCCGCGTACTGTTTTACGTACCCATTCCATAGCACCCGCGATATCGATGCACCCGAGCTGTAACGTCTGCGAATATAGCCGTAGGGGGTTTCTGTCGGGCGGCTTTTTCTCTGCGCTTTACTAAAAGACAACAAAATCCCAAGCCCGTCGATATAGCATAAAGGTGGGTGCTTTTGGCATACTTTGCGTTAAGAGGACAAGCAACAAAACTGACAAAGATGAGGCAGTTGTAGACAGAATCTGTTGAAGTGGAGGTTGACTATTGAAGTGTAATGTGAAAAGAAATTGGGAAAGAATTAGCAAAAGAAAAAAGGCAAATGTTTGAGGCCAAGAAAGTCAATCAAAAATATTTAAAAAAAAAGGAAAATTATATTAGGAACAATCAAAAATATTAAAGAAACTAAATTAAAAATACGTCAAGAAGAATCAAAAATATTAAAGGAATAAATAGAAATTACCTTAAGAACAATAAAAAAAAAAACATTGAAGAAATAAATTTAAAGACATTAAGAATAATAAAAAAATATTTATTAAAGAAATAAATCAAAACAAATTGGGATGTACCAGATAATAGTGTAATGTAAAACAAAAAAATATAAAAGCAAGTTGAAAGACATTCACTGAGTAAAAGAATTGAAGGTTTCGTGAGGATGGGCAGGTAAGTGTCTGTGTGCGTGTGTGTGGATGTGTGGGTTTAATCATGGACGGTGACTTAAGGAATCGTCATATATATAGACACAGACGAATGGACAGGAGAACAGATGTGACAAAGGTTTAACGTAAGTTCCTGCCTATGTGGCTTAACCTTACGGTGCCAATGACACAC
>KK500174.1:107217-119565 GCA_000688715.1 Glossina pallidipes | reverse complement strand
TTTTTTTTTCTTTTTTTTTCTTTTTTTCCTTTTATTTGTTTTTTTGTACTTATACTAAGTTTTTTTTTTTTAATAATAATTAATTTAAGATTTACTTTAAGTGTCATTTGAACTCGAGTGTTGCTTGTTTTAGTTGAGTTTCTGTATAAGTGGAATAAATAAACAAATAAATAAAAAACGTAAACCGGCATGTCTTCTGCACTTTCAAACTAAATCTTATTGAAATAAACGATATAAAGAATAAATCCACTTTAAGATGCTTTGGCAAAATTTAAAATGTAGGCAGTTACTAATACAATGCGAAATTAGAACTGATTTGCAATTCATTTTAAAGCCTTACAAATTCTTTGTAGATAACTTCATTATGTAACGTAAACCATCTTTTTTGATTTTTACGTTATTTATTCAATACCTTTTGAAATTAAGTTCGTACCGCTGAATTGTGATTTTTGGGATAGTATAAAATTTATTTACAATTCTTAGGAGATCTATTTACAAGTTATTTACAGGAATTTATATCCACATCGCCTTGTTTCTTGTTCTCGTTCTTTGTTTCTCATTCAATAGAGGCGATCGTGGGTTTGCATAACCTTGGCTGGCAACGCGTGGGTCGTGAATGCCATGAATTATTTTTATCCATTAATAAACCCTACGCTTACAGCGAATAAAGCCCACACTCCCGCAATAATATACGAGATTGCTGTATCCAACCAACGTGCGGACAACGTCGAACGACGTCTAAGTGATGCGAAGTGGGAAATAGTTTCGCTAGGTAAGCGGTTATTTGGCTACATGCTGGAAGAATGAGGACCTATAAACTCGGAATGTGCCTTAGTAGTAGATTTTATGAAGCGAGTTTACGAGTGCTTGATGAACCAATGACGAGACGGTGTTTTTGTAAGCGGAAGGAACCATTGTACGGATGGCTTGAGGACATGGCCGCGCCAAGAGAGCGGGAAGACTATACCTAAGATCGAGCGCGTCTATCTCAGCTATTAAGCAGACTGCAAAGAAGGACGAGGACAATGTAAAAAAACGATTACACCCGGCAAGAACACCTGTTTCCAAAAGTTGATTAAGGACTTACAGGACCATCCATAGAACTAAGATATAAATTGGACACGAAGAAGATTAAACTTTCAAATCAAGCAATGTGTTCAGTGTGGAGCAAACAATCGGCACCTTATATCAACAGAAAAGCATTTGCGTACGATCCATTAATAGACATGAGCAAAAATGAAAAGTTGTCGTCATTGCAAGGCAAATTAAAGACAAGAAAACCACGGTTTCTGATGGTATCCCCAACTGCGCTATAAAACAGGCGATTCGAACAAATCTAGCGAATTTTGTGAATACTTTCAAGGCAAACAAGGCAAGGAGAACAAATATTGTAGGACAATTGGGCGTACTAACAAATTAAGACAAGCATATGCTGCTGCTGAAACAAAATAAGTTACAACATGAATCAACAGCGTGCCAACATATTTGCCTGTTGGACACGAGGCAAGAAAAAATACCGCGTAGTTATAACATTGGACATTAAAAATGTTCTCAAATCGGCAAATAGGTACTGCATCATAGCTACCCTTCGAGAAAACGAGTACCGCACTGTCTTATCAATATCAATGGCTAAGTACTTTTCGGGTAGGAAACTTCGATACGAAAATGATATCGTAATAACAGTCGTAGTAAAGACTCGAGAAGAAAACTTCCTGCACTCCTGCACTGCAAAGAGTCGCCGTATTTGGGCGCAAAGTTATCTGGTGGAAGAGTGATAGAAGAGCGGCGAGAAGCGGGTGATCGCTCACGCTTTCCCCAAACCTATAACAACCTGGAAGAATGGGTCGACAGAGCGCAAGAAGAGATAAATTAGTATCCCACAAAATTCTTGACTGGTCGTGTTTGCGTAGAGGAAGACGCTCACTTTGCAGTATATTGCCGCGGAAGGTTGGAGCGCGGACGGCGAGTTAAGCAATACAGTCACCAATATGATTGGCAGTTGAAGCAGTACAGACAAACTCGTGTTAAAGGTACTTCGACAACTGCGACGATAGGAAAACCAATCGATGAAGAGCAGATGGAGTGAAAACGAATAAAGAAATCCACTTAGTTTCCACACAAAGACACGAAATAACAAAGGCCAGCCTACGCGAGGTATTACATAACGGTGGTCCTGTGGACGCGTAGATGGTAGTGGTAGATGAAGTGTGCGCGGAGGGTAATTGTGGCACGGGGCGCCACGAACGGCGAATCGGGCAGGCTGCTGGCGCGGACCAGTACTATCTTTGGAAGATTTCTACCATCACCTCGCAAAAAAAGATGGAAACTAATATCTATATGGATAGTGTCGTATATACACTCCTTTATATAATGATATGCATATATATATATATATATATCATTGTAGGCCCATTGTTATATATACACGTACATATACATCATACATACATTTGTATACGTGGTGTTCTATGCATATTGTTTTAGATATACTTCAATAGAGTCACTGTTTTATACATATATTTTTATGCATTATACTATTATATATATATATATATATATATATATATATTATTATAGGCATAATGTATATATATAATTATATATATATATATATATATATACATATTGATATATATATCATATAGATATATATATATATACATATCAATATATATATATATATTTATATCAATATGTACATATATATATATATATTATAGGCATAATGTTATAGGCATAATATTATTATATATGTATATTATAGCCATAATGTATATATATGTATATATATATTGTGTTACCATTAATCGAGAAATATTTGGATGTTCTCGGATTTTGGGAGCTTCTATTCACGGAAATAGCAATTATTGCATTGCAAACTTTTTCCCCAATAGCAAAATGACTCGCGACCCACATAGCATCGCCCACAGATAAGAAAGATTTTATTGATATGGTCACTGCAGACGACGTACGCGTGGACACTAATTTACTTTTAATTAACAGACAGTTTCTGCATACTGTTAGTTGCTGATGAAGAACTTTCATCTAATAGAACAGTTTTTGCTTGTTCTGAAAATTATAAGCAAGTCCCTATTGTTCTCCGTCATCAGGGTTCTACCACGATGTCCTTATTCTAGGCGGGTACAATTTTCCCTTTGACTTTTGTAATGTAATTTATATAGATAGAACTGTTGAGCTACACCTTGTCATGTCTGGCTAGCCCAGCTACATTTACAAAAATAAATTATTAATAATTTGAAACTATCGGGGTCACTAATGGCATGACGCCACATAACAGTCCTACTGGTTGGTCTGTGGTTCGTTTTTGTTGTCCGTATATGTACGTCTGTTTCACCGTTCTTGGCTACACCGTCCTTGGCTACACCGACACACATACTTACTTACTTACCCCATCCTCACGAAAACTTCTCTTCTTCTACTGAGAGAACGTCTTTAACTTGCCTTTATATTTTCTTTACCTTACACCATTGTCATTTACTTTTACATTAAAAAAAAATTGGTTGGTTCTTAGTGATAAAATTTATATATTATATAAAAAAAAGAAAATAAAAAAACAGGTTAACTTATCTTTTTGTATGCATCTATAGACCACGTTCAATGTGTCCTCCTCTTCCTCCCCTCGCTTAGCATTTGAGTATGTTTTAATTTCTCTCAATTCAGGCATAGGCCCTACGGATTTATGTACATATATTGTTGCTACTCTTTGTAGTATTACATTTTTGTTTTTCCTGGCCTGGCTAAACCCATATATCTTTAGATTTGAAATGCAAATTGTTTTTCAATTCGCCAGTGGTAGGGTTATTTTTTTAATTATCCGTAGGAGATCACAAACTCGGTTTCGATTCCTAACTTGATCTTTTCAAAATATGATGCTTGGTATATATATATAGTTGTGCGCCTGGGCCTGACAGCATTCCATCATGTACATTCAAATCATGCTTTTAGTAGCTATGTTGTATTTGCGCAAATATTTTAAACCACTCTTCGAAAACCGATGTTTTTCCTGCTTGGGTTGCTTTCTTATTCCTCTGAACAAATGTGGAAACAGATATTTCATGGAGAGTTATAGAGGTATCGTCAAGTTGAATTTCTTATCTAAATTGTTTAAACGAATTGTTAATCAGTGGTAAGCTTCCGCTATCAAATCTTATATTTCTGCATCTCAACACGTCTTCCTAAAACGAAGAACAACTGTTACTCTCTCTCTCTCTTAGAGTTTACTTGCCATGTTTTAAAGGCTTCTCGCACGGATGTCGTATATATTGATTTTAGTAGAGTGTTTGGCTTAGTTAGCTATAACTTATTGAATATCAAACTCTTCCGTTTGTACTTATTGAAGTGAGTAAAATCTTATAATTCTAACAGAACATTCAGGGTTCTGTTTATTCACCTTGGGTGAATTTCCTCTGATGTTTGGTGTCCCTAAATGCAGTCACTGAAGTCTACCTTTTATTGATGGTATACAACTATATATCTGGATAAATCCAGCCACATCTTAATGCAAGCGGACGATGTTAAGCTGTTTTCTTCCTTTTCCTTACGTTGTGCTCGTTAAATTGTATGACATCAAATTTAAAAAATGCAAGAAGCTTTCTTACTTAAGAAGGAAGCCATTTATTACTGAGTATTTTATTGACTCACACAAGTTAGAAAACGTTGATTTAGGGGTTTTATTTGACCAAATATTACGTTTTAATTTGCACACTAGGCTCATAACAGTTCTACTGGTTGGTCTGTTTTTTTTTTTTTTTTTTGTTTGTTCTGCGAGCTGGAGGTAGAAAATCTTCAAAAGATACTGCTAGTTCCTTTAAGTAAAGCTAGGTTTCCTTAAACTGTGGTACAAAGAGTTTAGTTATCTTACATTACAAAAAGGTTACACCTGGCCGTTGTGTATTCTCCTTCTTGTAGTTGCAATGTAGATTTAATAGAATCCGTTTAAAAGCAATTCTTGCTGTTTGCCCTTAGGAGTTTGGATTGGGATCCCCTTGTCTTCTAATGAAGATAGATTTCTTCTCTTGGCCTTACCGTCATTTAGGTTTATTCTTGGCGTTTCCTTCTTATTCATAATAAATAAATAGTATTATCGATTCACCCATATTCCTTAGTGAGATAAATTTTAGTTCCCGTATCGCTTCTCCAAGAAGAAGACAACTTTATCTTCATAAAGCTTAGTCAATATAAATATAGTTACGAGATTTTCAATCCGTTCAGAGGAGTTTACAGAAACATAAGTGATATCTATCACTTAATCTCAATATCTTTAAATTCTATCCCATACGCGCGGTTTGGCTATGTCGTAATTCAACTAATTGCAATCTATGATTCGAAAAGCAACTGGTGTTACCTACTGTTATCGATTGCCAAGCTTTTGCATGTTTGCAATGGCTTAGGGGTTTACTTACCGTTCGGATCTGTACCGATCATGAGTATGCCTCTGTGCTAGATGTGTATATGCTTCTTTCTTTCTTATTTATTTGTACATGAGTTTTGTTTTTCTCTTCTTATGCTTTCGTCATGTTTTCTATTTATTTTTTTTTTTAAACGTTTCCTCACATTAATTTTCTATGCTACTTTACCACAAAGCACTATTTTTAATAAACGGAAAAACGGAGTGCTCTCCTTGTTACGGTTCTTATAAAACGGAACCAAATCTCAACCAGGCGACTTTTGATGTCTATTATACCGGTAGAGCATAAACTTATTTCCCCCGGCTCATCAGAACATTATTATAGCCAACCCCTTCGTAGGTATCGGGGCCGCCTTAAGTCAGGGCGATAACTCGCCATTTGCATTTACAATAAAACTGTAGCGTTCATTTCTCTTCACGAATTTGTGGTGCTTTTCGAATCTTCCGGATTAACATGGTGGGTTTGGTTAAGTACCAATAGTAAGTACCAGTACCAATAGTACCAGTAGTAAGTAAATCACGCTGATAGAACTGCTCCTTCAGCAAAGTCCCGGCAAGCCATCTGTTCCATCAGGTGTCAAAAAAACAGTGCCACGCATCCTCAACATTCAAATCGTGGTTGAACGGCAACGGTGATTACGTTGTCGTTTTCGTTTATTTAATAACTGAAATCCAGCGTGATGAACGGCTGCTTCAATATATCGCCGATTACCGCTACCTAAGGGATCTGCGGAAACCTTTTGGGTCGATTCGTGCACTTTATCGGGTAACCTAGACGCTCTGTCGAAATCTATGAGCGACCTATCTGCTTTATAATTATTTGTATTGTCAAAGGTGACACGCGAAATAAAATCAATTGGATTAACACAATCTTCGGGCGAGGTACGGTTAATATCTTTTATCTGCTATCCTCCATAGCATCTTTTTGTTTTGGTTTATCGGCAAACGGGATGCGAACGATTTTGGATTGTTATCGTCTAAAGCTCCCTTTTGAATTATCGGCGAGCAGGTTGTAGTTTTTGTTAATTGTCGGGATAGTATTCTGCGGAACACTGATTTTCTTTGGTTGATGCATATTGTTACGTACGTCAAGTGTTACATGGTCGGTATAAATCGATGGCATATTGATCTTCGTAGCTAGTGTCATATTCGGAATATTGACTAACTTAATATCGGCAGGCAGGTTGTCATCATCAACTATTTTAGTTGTCCTATGCGGATCAAGAACATCTTTTTCAGCAGGCGGTGTTCGGCTGGTTGGAAACTATCGTATCATTCCATTCCGATTATAATTATTATCAGTTTCGGCAAGCGAGTTACAATTAATTTTATTCGATGCTTACGATTCTCTTGGAAACAGTTCCTGAACGGGTTCATTCTCGGTTGAGAATCTTCCAACACGGCTTTTTGTCGGTCTGTAAGTCTGGTTTACAGGAGATAGTCTTACCCGCACATGTAATCGTAATCACGAAGATCCCACGGAAACTACATCCCAATGTAATATGTTTGAACGCCTTTGGGATAATAATCAACCGCAACAGGGTTGTAAAGTTTCCCAATTGCACAGAATGCAAAAGACAGCTATTTCACTCAACCTTCGTACTACCTGCTAGTTTAACAGCCGCAGTGTAAGGGGTCCTACGGTACCGTCCACAAAGTTTTTGAGCATATAATTCATCGTTGTTTATAAAACTGATTGTGACCCCCGTATCAACTGTGGTAGTTATCGGAAATCCAGCTATAACTATACTGGCGGCAATACGGTTAGATTCGAATCGTAGACCAGCCGGGTATTGATTAATTTCGGGATTTTTACATTTCGTATCGACGATCGCAGATGCGTCATCCTTTGTACTTTGGATTCCACAGCTCCCCGCGCATCTTAGACTACTTGGATATATCCCAAATTACGTTATAGCAGATCAGCATTTGCGGTTCGCGATAATTCGCTCCATATCGCCTGCAACATTCGGTGATCATTAATTCACGCTTTCCTCAAACTCGAGTAAAGGATGTAGATGGCTTACGCCAATTTTGAATGTCCGGGTTATTCACATCTCAAACAAACAAATCAATTCTTCCTAGTGCCATGGTTGGTCCAACCATTCGGTATCGTTCGTAATAAAAAAATTTTTTGGAGTTGATATCGTAGCTATTGACGTATCATTTCTCGCGGAGTATATCCCGTCGGGATGCTTCCCAAGTCATCGGCCAGTCGCAGAAGTTCATCCAAATGTTTGAAGTCACTGCAAGAGCATTATTATAAATGTGCTACCTTTTCTGGACTTCAGTATACTCGGTTTTCGCGTCCCTTGTTTTACCGTATGCTATTTTAGGATCAATGAAACGTACAAATTTTTTTTAGTATCTGTATTTAATACCAGTTCTTCTTTTATTTAAAAGGCTCGTCTACTAACTACATTAATAAGTTTTCAAGTGGACTCTCTAGATTATAAGGTTACGCCCTTGTCCCTTACGGCAATTTTACATTTATTTATTACATAATTAAATCTGGAAAAATTTTTTTTCTTATTTGTAAACAAATTATTTTGTTTGGAATTTATTATTATGTTCTTAATTTACAGCAGTTTTCTTTTATAAATACAACCCTAAACAACCAATACTAGCTCTGGAAAAACAATAATAACCCGTAGAGTTAGCTATTTTGCAAACAATAATTTTAAATATGTGGGCGGTATGTAAATCAATTCTTTTTTTTTTGTTTTTTACTCCAATTGTTTATATACTGCCGCTATAATTGACAAAGCGCAACAGAGCCAGAAATAATAAAAACTCAGCAGTCTACACGATATATTACTTTTATCGCCAACTGGTCAACCTCATTTTACTGAAGAAGACAAAAACGAGCGGGGGCCGTGTCTCGCATACCCACCACTATGCTTTTCGCGTTTTACTCTCCAAGCTCCTTTATTTGGTACCCATATCGCTGGTATTATTAGAAAAAATTAATCCACCAGACTGCGGAGTCTACCATATTCTTTTTAAAATTAACCCATTTTTAGGCAGATAATACATCTTCATTTGAGGAATGTGCCAAATAGTTTTAAGCATTCTGTCTTGTTTGCGTTATGATAAATAAGCATAAAACTTCAAAAAATCGAAAAAAATACAATTTAATCACTTGTATGTGTAAATGATTATACACATTTGTCGACAACGTAAATTAAAATGTAGATATTATTACCTGTAACGTAAACATCCGTAAATCCGTTTTCAGACGTTTTGTGAATATTAAAAAATTGGTTTTTAATTATATAATAAAAGGATACGATTGATTTGCAATTAATTTGAAAGCAGTTTGCATTCTTTATTGGTAAATTCATATGTTAACATATTAACATATTATATAACGGAAATGGTAAAATCCAAATTTGAAGTTCACAGTTCAAAGTTTCCCTAAGAAATGAAGCTATGAAATTATCTTAATTATATGGAATTATTTCACTTTACTTTATTTTGTGAAAAATTTTACATAACTTTACCGTTGTGTTTTTCTGTTATTGATTGTAAACAAACAGGCATCAAATCAACCAAATGGTTCTCATGGTACGCCTTTCAAAGATACATAATTAGTGCGCAGATTCGTATGAGCGTTTCTCGCCTTTTGTGCATACATACAGCGGATCCCGACAATGAAACATGTTTAAGGCGATGCAAGTTCGTCACGTCTTTAATTGATACTATATTTTGTAATTTAATATAACGAAGTAGGTAGTAGTAGTATATATATTGCGAGGCCGTTTCGGCCGTTTCCTTAGGCTGGGGCAGCTCAGCGGCCGAGGGAAAGAATCACAAGAAAATTTCTATTTGTTTGTAGGGACTTACTCTTTTCTTTATTAATCCAATATTTCCGTTACACTCGGCGAATTGCAGTAAATTGGTAAAATATAAAATTTCAGTATCGCGACAGCGGTTAACTTCAAACTCGAGTTATTGGCTTGAGAGCCAGAACTTGACTGCCTCGCTGGAGAACCAAACTTCGACTTCCTCGCTTGAGAGCCCAACCACGACTACTTGCTGGCTCGAGAGCCCAGCTTTGACCGCCTAAAACTAACTTTCTCTAACCTACTCGTATTCTTATTCTATTCTATCCTATCTTAATCTATTCCTATTCTATGTTATGCCATCCCTATTCTATTGCTTACTCTATTCCTAAACTATTCCTTATCCTATTCCTAAACTATTACTTATTCTATCACTAATCTATTCCTAAACTATTCCTTATTCTATTCCTAATTTATTCTTCAACTATTTCTTATTCTATTCCTAATCTAGTCCTACGCTATACCTTATTTTACCTTAATCTATTCTTACTCTAGCACTTCCCCCTCCCCAGAGACGGAGAATCCGTGAGGCCAAAACGAGGGTACGACTTTGGGTCCTCACAATATATATATAAATATATATAAATATATATAAATATATATATATACACATCTAAAATATGTGTGGTGTATGTATGCATATGTATATATATATATATTTCTTTTCATTGTTTGGACGTTCAAAAGTAAACTATTTTTTATATATAACTTTACATGAATGAAATGAAAACGCGTTCTAAATAAACTTTCTTGTTTTTTATATAATTTTTTAATATAAATCTGCTCATAAATGGGCTAATATTTTTATTTAAAAAAGAAAAGTTGGCAAGAAGGGTCTGAGGACACACATCGAGGTTTCCCATACAAAACCATATGACTAAGGAACCCATAGGTAGGGCAGCGAGTAAATTGGTCTAGGATATATGATCCGCTCAACCGGTAAGTTTGGTAGGTCCGTCCGTAAGGGTTTCTTGTAGCGGTCTGTGGAGTTTCTGTTTGATAAAGAGTGGAGCCCTCTTTACTACCAAACTAGCTAAACGAATTAGAAAATTTTTATTTCAGACACCACCATTTTTTTTTTATAATGTTTTGTTAAACAATAGTGACAGTCAAAATGGGGCCCGACTATTGATAGGAATAAGCGAAATAAATTTTGAATGGATAAACAGTGAATTTGTTTTAATGGAAGCAACACTAATCTAACCACAGAAGATTTTTCTTTAGAGTGGAGCATCCACAGATGCTATGTGCAATTATATGTAGAGAGGTACTGAGAAATCTTCACTTCGTGTATCGTAAGAGAATCGTAAGAGAATGATATTGGGTGTTTATTAAAACAGATATTATAGCTGATTAGTCGGTTTAAAATACCTCTATCGCTTTTCGAAATAATGAGAGATCTAGTACCCCGAAAACAAATGCAATGGAGCATGTCAATATTTTCTTTCATGTCGTCAGTTCGCTAAGATCGATGTTGAGCATTCCTATCCTAGAATACGACATAACAAGGATATTGAATAGGAATATCAAAGAAAGCACGGAACGAGTACTGGGTATGTCGTCACTAGAAGAATTGTGACTGGAATGCCTACGCGCTGAGTGAATGTCATTTGAAAATCTCATTAAGCACAAACAAACTGTAACACTCGATGTCTGTCAATCCTTCATGTCTGTCCAATTAATCGAAAGCGGACTTTAGTGTATTTCGAGGCACTGTTCAGTGTCGCTTTGTGAGGGTCGGAGGCTGTTGAGCCCGTTGTCTTAGCTGAGGTAGTTACCGTCGGGGATGTGGCGGGGGTTTGTATATTTGTCTCGCGGACACTCCTCGGACGTTCACATTTAGTTCACGCTTACAGACATAGACGGACGGATGAAATCTATCTCACCGAACGGAATGGTCTCCTCCGACCTACGATGTCTGTGGGAGATCCCGAAGTTGAATACGATTTCTTTCCTCTCAAATTTAAGAAAAACTATATTTTATTCAGGTTCTCCGCAATCACACATTTCTCGAAAGTACTTCAACTTGCACAGCCGAAGCCAGAGCTATCCTTCACGCTGCGAACGTTGCTCATAAAAACAAACTTAAAACCGTCATTGTTACTGACAGTTTGTATTACAAGCTAATCGGAATCCTTCAACTTCAAGATGGAGCACCATCAACAAATTAAGGAATATAATTACATCACCCGGCAGAAATATTAAAATGTTATAGGTCCCTAGTCATATCGGTTGAGTGGGAAATGAGCAGGCTGCTCGAGCGGCGAAGTATGCTGCTTCTGATCTTTAAAGATACATTGCAAGAAAGGTTAAAGAGAAAATTACAGGAAGAAAGAATACATCCGTCCGTGTAAATGTCTACCCTTAGACCCTAATAACAGTCAGTCTGAATTCCCCCTCCGCACTAGAAAATAAATACCCCTTACGTGTCTGCTTTCCCTACATCAGCATATCATCCTTCTCTCGCACAAATTATTATTGATAAACATAAAGAAATATGTAAATAAATATATACATAAGTAGAGTAACATAAACCATATATATATAAGTCTTTACATTGCCGAACAAGAAAATGTATACATAAGTAGGGCATATAAACATTGTAGAGAAGCAAGTTATAATCCGTTAAGCAACATGCCAATAACTCACCCTTAATTACCATTAAGCTATTCTTTTGCAGAAGCACAAACATAACAGCTTTGTGGTTTCACACAAAAGGAAAAAAACATACCTAACGGTTTAGAAGATCATACGATTCGGTACCTAGATCAAAGATGTTGATAACAACAAGGCAGGCATAAAGATAGGCAAGCAAACAAACATTACAAAAAAAAAAGTAAAGCATGTTGATATGATGTATATCATATGAAGACATACCTAACGGTAGCAAATCATACGATTCGGTACCTAGAATAGCAATAGCAAGAAGATAGGCATAGAAAAAAAATGCATACAAGCAAACAATGCAATTATACATGTCGATATGATACGCATCTGATATTTGAGAGAATTTTGACTCAGCATTTGGCCTTTGCCATCAAATCCTATATTTCTCCACTCCAACATGGCTTCCGA
>KK500174.1:88418-105969 GCA_000688715.1 Glossina pallidipes | reverse complement strand
ATGCTTTTTTCTTTTTTCTTTTTTTTTTCTTTTTTCCTTTTATTTGTTCTATTGTACTTATATTTTTTTTTTTTTAATAATAATTAATTTAAGATTTACTTTAAGTGTCATTTGAACTCGACTGTTGCTTGTTTTAGTTGAGTTTCTGTATAAGTGGAATAAATAAATAAATAAATAAATAAATAAAAATATGAAAACATGCTTAACGGTTCGGCGAATTATAAAATCATTCGATTTAGTACCTAAGCCAGCACCAGCGATCATACGAGTTGGTAGTATTAACAGTAAGCTATACATAAGGATAGCACAGTAACACTCACACAAGAAAAGCTGAGATGATAACATGGTTGCAGACAAACATGTTTGATCGGACCTCAGCTAGCGTACATGATAAGCAATAGCATAAGAATATTGTAATAATACAAATACAAGTAAGTGTTGAGGTTGTAACACCAATACAGCCAATATGTAACGGGACAGCAATGGTGATCGCGACTATAAAAGAGCACGTCACAGCACACTCAGCCTTCCAGTCGTGTTACAGCAGCCAAAAGGTAAGTAAATACGGACGATACTATCAGTTGACTTGACTGTTAGTGTAATTTTCTTTTGTTTTAACTTTACGGATAGGGGATGGCAGGTTTGGCTTAGCCGTCATCCCTGAAGGACTTATGGGCAACGCGACGTGTTCCATTTACTTTCAGAAGGTCTCGTGATACGGAAAACGCGGAAAGAAAATAATAACCGTACGAAACAACGTTAAAAGAAAAAAAGAAGCAAAAGTCGGGTCACCAAGCTGGTTTTTTTTATACGCTAATCTCTGTCAATAAAAATCGCTAAAAATTAAAATCTCCAACTATTAATCGCCGATCCGGAGGTCCAAGTTTTATATAAATTTCTTGGAAGGAGTCCTGGTGGAGCCCTGAGCTTACCCTGCCCAAGAAGACTCGTTACATACGAGTTATTACATACGAATACGTTACATTACTACGATACCATCATCAAAACTACTCTTCTATTAATCCTCAATTAATTCCATCTTTATATGCAACAAATGTTGAGAGAGTCAAGATCCAAACATTTTCAAGAATTCGCTTTGGTCACACGATTGCAACTCACCAATGGATCTTAAAGAAGTTTTCCTCCCCAATCTGCAGTTGTGGACAAATTCTTACTATAAAGCATATTCTCTGTGACTGCCTTATCTTTTCCTTGGCTAGAAGTAATGCATTTGGAACGATTAACTTGTTGGACATTCTAAAATCAGCTTCAGAACAGAATATCAATTCAATATATTACTTTATTAAAACTACTAGGCTCAACATCTAATGCACATTTTTAGAAATTAGAGCCGATAGTCTGTGTTGCTAGTGCTCAATACCTTTTTTGTAATCTAAGATTTATTTCTTTAGTCTAAAATTTTAATAATAAAATTAATAATAATAATTATAATAATAATAATAATAATAATATATTTTATTCATTTTTTTCTCTTATTGCATATTATTCAATATTTAATATTTTTAAATATATAATAATGACAGATTAATTCGCTTGGTGTCAGGCATGTATTCCAACTATGTATGAGTATTTACGTTAATATATATGTATGACTAAAACTATTCCTATATGTGACAGAAATAAATCGGTTTAAAATAAATATAATCAATACAAATATATGTTCTATATTAAGCTATTTTATAATCAATCATCAAAAGAAGCATCGAGTTATAGATCACGCGTAGTAAATGAAGCACCCTATTCAAATGACATAAATTCATTAGCATAACGCATGATTAGCATTCTTTAATCATATGGCATTAATTTCTTAGGATGACGCACCAAAATAATTCTTCAATCAAACCACAACACATTTGTTCATATTATTTGTTTATTCCGCCAAGGGCAATTTATATCAAACACATACAATTTAATACTTTCCAAATGCAAAGTTTGGTTAACTTGCCATTTCACTTCGGCTTTGTCTGTCTGCTTCTTTTTCTTACGTACTTTCCGAAAGACCCAAATTGATACTGTGTTTAAGTTTTTCCGCTCTTCTTTCATTTCACACAATGTTAGTGTAAGCATTAAATTAATTTTCATTAATTTCAAATAATTGATATGATTTTTTTCAGTGTTTCATTTTTTGCTATAAATTTCTTTATATATAGTATAACTATTTATAAAACGTATATTCTTATTTCATTTCTACATTTGATCGTATATATAATTTGTGTGTTAATGTACGTGCGTTTCGGAAATTTTGGCTACTCCTTTTTTTATAAGGTTTCTATGCCACATGAGAAAAATCACTTCTTTAATATAATTTATTACCTAATGTACCTAATTGTTTTTGGAGAACTTGGTAATTCCTTTCCGAATGTAACATCAATAAAACTTAAAAACTTTATTTTTTTCCACGCTCGCCCACTTTTTTTCTGGCACCGCGCGACCTTTTTTCTAGTTTTTCTCCTTTTCGCACACAATCTCGCTCGTAGCTGCTTTTGTTTGGTTTAATTTTTCATATCATAGTTCATAGTTTTTCTGATCAAAAAAAATCTACACAAAATTAACATATGCACTTATATAAGGTCTTTAGATTTTAATTTTTCTACAACTTTTAAACATTATTTAGAAGATTTTTGTAAAATTTTTGTGCATGAAATCAGTAAAACTTATCAAACTAATCTCCTCGCTCTTGGTCGGTCTCTTTTTTTTCGTCGTTTGTCAAAAACAATGTTCCGACAGCTCCGCCAAAACTACCGCAACTTCAAAATGCTTTTCTTCAGTGAACTTAACAATTCCTACAACGCAAGGTTGCAACAACTATTAAATACAACCACATGGTAAAAAACTGGTAGAAAATGAATCAATCAATTGCAATATATCATCTGAAGAAGTATGCACTACAAAAACAATTGTTATTAACAAGAAAACGAGGCACAATAGGTTGATTTGCTAGAATTGGAAGCAGGCACGTCTTTTATTCATAGATTGTATGTCGTCGCATGGAGCTCTTTTCTGTTGTAAGTCTGGGGGTTAAATGCCAGATCTGTTAGCAGCCGGGCAAATCGATTGAAGAGCGTTGCCGCCCAGAAAACGTAACGTTCGAGAAGAATTCCCAAAAGCAATTAAAGAGTTGAGCTGCATCCAATAAAATTAACAAAGCAAAAATATAGATAAAAATACAGATAAAGATAGATAAAAACTTATCTAAATGAAGGAAAATAAACGTATGATTGTGAAATCCTTAAACGGTTTCATTAAG
The DNA here is from genome assembly GCA_000688715.1 of Glossina pallidipes. Taxonomy (NCBI): domain Eukaryota; kingdom Metazoa; phylum Arthropoda; class Insecta; order Diptera; family Glossinidae; genus Glossina; species Glossina pallidipes. The sequence continues at coordinate 102,701 of KK500174.1, read as the reverse complement.
TATTATAAACAGGGACTCCAGATATTTTATTGCAAACGGTAATGTTATTAGAGTTTTTCTTCAAATAGAATTATTTGTGTCCATATTAGGAAAAGAGTGCAGAAAGCGGGTGCAAAAAATTGGTTGCTATACACTTTTTACATATATTATTATTATTATTATTATTATAATTTTAGACTAATGAAGTAAATTCTTAGACTAAAACAAAAAGGCATTGAGCACTAGCAACACAGGCTATCGGCATATAATATATTGTAAATAATCTAAATTTAAACGTGAAATTCCTTAATATCACAAAAATTATCACTTTTAATTTCTGTCCGGATTTAAAAAAAGAGGTGCATTTTGGAATAAATCTTTAAGTATTACCAAATCCATTCCCGATTGCTGAAGTGGACATACTAAAAGAAGATATGAAAGCAGATACTTTTTTTTTAGGGAGAAGGAAAGCGTTTAAAACCTACGTCAGTGTGGGACTTTCACCCACTAAGACCCGCTCACACGTCTGACGATGGACTCGGAACCGCCGCTAAGTATTACGTCGGGGGAGACTTTTGGCCCTCCTTAACACCGCTCCAGACAGAACGTTCGTATCATATTCGCGAAAAGACTCTATGTGTTGATTCGCTCGTCAATGATATCTTCAACCGTGCTTCTCATATTGGAAACGTGGACATTCGAGCAAACTGGTTTTCTCCGTTTCCTGTACGCCAGGCCATCGAACGGTCATTTTCATAGCCGAATCTGTCTAAATATTGCCAAAAATCGCTATGTCCCCTAACCATCTGCATATGAAAGCCGTCAGTGCTATCCCGGTGCGTTATGACCCATTTTTTGACATGTGTCCAGCGCGCTTGTGAAGACTCGTCCCATCTCCTCTGTCATATGTATGCGCTTGCGTCGACAACACGTTTGCCCTTTTCAACCGTGAGCCTTCTCCCAAGCTGGCTTCTTGTTTGATATAATTATGTCAGTTGCTTAGCCAGTATGTCTGCTGGTAGCATGACGAACGTGGTGCAGGACACGTCAAGCGATATTGCGTGTAAGCCGCAACATATCGTCAATGCCGTTTTTCATATTATCTTCTAGGCGATTTCGTCGCAGCTTGACCTGTCCTCATACTGACACCGCGTCCATTATGCCTACTAGTACCACTTTGCCCAAAAACAACCGTCCCTATTGGCTGGGCCCTCCGATAATTGCCATCATGCGGATAAGTGCTGTTTGTACACGTCCACCCTTATCGCATTCGGCACTGTTTTATAAGGTTTTTTATGTTTTCTATGTCGAATTACGGTATTCTTTCAAAGACTCTTCAGAAGTGACTAGTGTTCAGGACTGTTCTAAGACGGTTTTATATAGTTTTACTTTGATTTCTATGTTGAATTGACGTGTGATAAGAATGAGATTCTAGCATCTAGCACCATCTCTAAGTATTTTATTGTAGGCTTGGTGCATATGTTAAAGCTATGTTTAGTACGATCGTGTCTTTCCTCTTCCTGCTGGTTATTACAACAACTTCCTTCTTGTGTGGAGTTACAAGCAGTTTCTTACTCGAAAGCCATGTCACTTGTGACCCTTCAAACATCGTCTTGTAATTTTGGCAGTTGTTTGGCTACAGAAACAATGGCCGCATCGTCGGCATATTTTATTACCTTACCGCCTCTTGCTACCTGTAGCCTTAGTAGCTCATCATACAGTATATTTATATTTGAAGGAACTAGCCCAAATGTGGAGCCTTGTGGGACGTCAGCCAGCTTTAATGCCTGTTTCCGTCACATATCAGAGCAGTGACCTGTAAGATAAGTAGCTTCTCATTATGCTCATCAGCATAACGTCACACGTCGATTTTGAAGCATCCACATGATGTGTGCCCAGCTCGCCAAGTTGAAGACATTCTTTATGTCCAGAGTGATAACAACACTGTGCTTTTTTACATCTGCTGCATTTTATTGCGTTTCCATCAAGAGTTTTCATCTGAGTCGTCGAGTATAGCGCCGACAGCCGGCCGGCTTCTTTGGAAACCGTACTGATTACTTGAGACTCCGGCCATTTGCTCGACATGATCTACCAGGCGCCTGGCGAATGACATTCTCCACCATTTTTCTTAGTGTTTCAATCATATATACGGGCGATACGAATGTGGTTTATCAGCTGGCTTGTTAGGTTAGGTCTCCGGAACAGCAACAATTTCTTGCCACATATCCATAACAGCGTTTCATTAGTCACGCCTACGACAAGTTATCATTATTAACAACTCTCTGTTGCTGTTCTGAGATCAACAGAGATAGCGCGCTCGTTTTTACCATATTTAGCCTTGTGTCCTGGTTTATTGCAACTTTGGTTCCTATCAACTTTGTTTTAGCAGACTGTCGCTGTATGCCCAAATTAGAGACATCCAACAGATGCTTTTATATCACGCGCTCTGCAAATCATTCATAAAATGTTTATCCTTGTTTTCCGCATGCTATATGCGTGCCTGCTTAGGATTTCCTCATATCGTTTACAGCATTTGTACTTATTCCATGGTCCTGTGATGACGAAGTTGCAATTATTTCTTCTTTATCCGTCACCTCGTCTAAGTTATTAATGGCAAACGTCTTCTCGTTATCGAGGAGCTTAATCCTTGCTTACTTGCAAAGTAAGAAAACAATTTTATCTTAATATTCCATCAAATTACCTTTACTTTTTAGTTTAAACATCATTTCACCGTTCTTGGTTTTTTAATCTTAACCACACTCTCGTCCGATATGGATTGTTTACCCCGGCGCCCTTACCTATGCTACAGATTATAATGTTTGCGCTGGAAGCTGATATAGGACAACACATCAAATTTTATATTTTACAAAGGTAGAGCAACACGGGATAAAAATGGTGGAAGATAAGGTTCCAATAAATGAGGAATATTATTCATTATCATTTAAAACGAAATAGGTAATATGTTATCAAATGGAAGAATAGAAGAACGCGAGAGTCCTTGCAATAGTAGAACAACGGCTGTGCGGACACCCGACAAAAATTTATTCTGTTCAGACGCGCGGAAGTTAAACGAAGTAATTTAAAAATATGCATATCCAATGTAAGGAAGCATTTAGTTTGCTTATATCACAACAATCAGCGGCGGTTATTTGCAGGATGATGCATGAAGGTATGGGTACTGTCTTGTTCAAAGGAATCGATATGAAGAAGGAAATTCATTACCATATTATTCTATGAAATTGACTTTTTGCCAACGTAATTATAGCGTGAGAGAAAAGAAGCGTTTAGCATCTAAAGACACGATAAGAAGATTCTGACGACATATAGAGAGAAATAATGCTTTTCACAGTGGGGACCGATTATGTAAATTTGAAAGGATAATAGATTTGAATTAATGGTTAGTAAGGCCGTCGTTGCAATTAAAAGCTTATATCCAGCGCCGGAAGGCAACTAAAAATGTGGTAGCCGATACTTTATCGTGCGTGATAGAAGAATTGAACTTTTTGGGAGAGTATATAAAAAACTTGTTAGGTTGCGAGATAGCTGACTATTGCGATGGGGAATATCTGAAGTTAATCAAAACACGTAAAGGAATTGGTTTAGTGTTCAAACGTGCTGTACGTAATGAAGATATGAAAGGAACTGTACCACCGCCAGTAATAAAAAATAGTCACCCAAGAAAAGGAACGTCCTATTGAAGCATTTATAAAACTGTAGAACGAATTAAACGATTTTATTATTGGTCAAATATGATAATTCGAATAAAATATGATATAAAGAATTGTTCTATATGCAAGGACACCAAGCCAATTAATATGGTTCCTCGTTCAACTATTGGGGAGGAAGTGATAATCGAAAGAACATTTCAGAAAATATTGAGATTTGCATTTAAGTACAATAGAAAAATAAATTTGCATTTCTGTGTAATTTTCACAATTTTTTGCATTCTTTGGGCATATGTCTTGCCAAAAACGAAACGAAAAGGCGATGAATATAATACTAGACAATATAACAAAGCGAGTAAGAATTCTAAAACTAATTCCCGGTCAAGAAATATATTTTCGAACTTTTGCTTTAAGTAATTTCAAAAAAATATCAAAGCGAAATTTTCAAAAAAAAATTTACAATTTTGAAAATTTACATAAAAACCAAGACAAAAAAAAAACATAAAAACCTAAAGACATTCGAAAATTGGAAAAAATACCCGGCGAAACTGGTTCTGAAGAACTCCCCACGTTTTGCGAACATCAATAAAGGAGAGAAAAAAGAGAACTCTGGCACCTCTAGAGACATCAGGAAAAAAATGGCAGTCCGAAACACTAATTCTTCCAGCGAGTGTTGATAGTTTCCTTGACCGTATATGTCATGAATATGAATGAAAACACATGAATCTTGAGTTGAGAACACATCCCTTCATTAGTTTTAATTAGCCGTTGCAATATCAAAACAAAATTAAATTAAATAGCTTCAAGAACTCAAAAAACATAGGGTCGTTAATTTTTATTTATTTATTTTATTTTACTTATTTAAACATGATGCTTAACTAAAACAACTTAACAGTCGAATTCAATTGACTCCTAGAAATAAATCTTATACTAATTAATATTAAAAACTAGTACAAAGTATGTAAGGAGAAATAAGTGGAAAAAAATTACAATTCTCAAATAATAATTCGTGTATAAATAAATAAGACAAAACACAGAAAATAAGCATGTACACAACTAGCACAGAGGCACACCCACAACCAATAGAGAACCAAATAGCAAAAGAACTTCTAAATTGTCGCAAACAAGCAAAAGCTTAGCAACCGGTATAGGAAATAACACCAACTAATTTTCGAATCATAATGAAATATTAAGGTTAAGTAGTTATTTTAGCAAAACTGTTTTGATAGACTTTATAGAATCAGGTATTGAGATTAAGTGATAGACATCATTTAGGTTTCTGCAAACAACTGTAAACAGGTTAACCAGCTCATAATTATATTTATACTGATTCAGCGTAATGAAAATTAAGTGCTTAGAGAGGCGGTTAGAGACATTAAAGCTTATCTCACCAAGTAATGTGCATGAATCGATAGTACCATTAATTAACTTAATTAACAAGGAGACGCCAAGAATAAATATGCGTGTCTTAAGTGAAGGTAAGGATATCAAAAGCAACCTATATTCATAAGGAGCCAGAGAGACAAGCGGATGCCAACGCTAATTCCTAAGGGCAAACAGCAAGAATTGCTTTTGAACTGATTCAATTCAATACATACATAACGTTTATAAGAAAGAGACCACACAACCGAGGCATACTCAAGTTTTGGTCTACCTAAGCACGTGTATAGTCTTCTCGTAATGTAAGGATCCTTCAGCTCTTCGGACCACCTCTTAATGAAATCAAGCGCGAACCTAGCTCAATGTGCTACTTAACACGTAATCTTTGGTCGAATAGAACCATTAAATCGACGAACGAGTCAAAGTTTTCCAAGTTGGTTGAATCAATGAAGTACTCAGTACTGAATGACTTCCTCCTTGAGAAAGAAAGCTTCTTTAATTTTTTTTTATTTAATTTCTTAAAACTTAACGAGCACCATGTCACTAAATTATTTAAGTCAGTTTGAAGCTGATGCGATTCCAAGAAGAAGGAAGAAAACAGTTTAACATCATCAGCGTACATTAAAGTCTGACTAGATTTAATCACCGAGGGGAAACCATTAATGTATAAATTGAATAAAAGGGGTCCTAAACGGCTGCCTTAAGGCAAGCAACGGAACCCTGAATGATTTGTTATGCAGATACGAGCTTATCCATTTTACTAAGTAGATAAAGAAGCCAAAGGTCTGGAGTTTGAAGATCAACAAGTTCTGGTTAGGCAATAGTAAGGCAAACACTTTACGAATATCAGTATTTACGACATCCGTGGGAGGGCCATTAGAAAAATTCTTAAAAACAAGGCAAGTAAATTCTAAGAGATTCGTAGCATTGGATCTTCCTTTTCGAAAGCCATGCCGGAATGGAGAAGTATAAGATTTGGTGGCAAAATCTAAATGCTGAGTAACAATTCCCTCAAACAATTTACGTAAGACACTTAACATAGCGATGGCTCTATAGTTCTCAACTCGATGTCTATTACCACATTTATGAATTGCAATAAAGAAAGTACTCTTCCAACGCAAAGGGAAAACATCTGATTTCAAGGACTGATTAAAAATCTTTGAAATAACACCACATAACTCGGCAGTGTAAGATTTAAGTACACATGATGGACTTCCATCAGGTCCAGGCGCACAACTGTATTTTAAAGAGCTCAACTCTTTAAAAAGTTCATTTTCAGAAATAACCAAATTAGGAATTGAAACCAAATTAGTTATCGGACATGGGTAGTTTGCTGATAAATTGGAATTAGCAGTCGAAAAGTTTCGTCGGAAGTATTCAGCAAAGAGATTTGAGATTTCACAATCATCCGAGGACTCAGAGCCATTAAAAGAAACATGCGAGGGATTTAGGGAAATCTTCTCTTGGAGTTAACAAACATAAAAAAGTATTTAGGATTAACAAATAGATAGGATTTAAATAACTGAAAACATCTGCAATAATATTGGTGGTTCAGGGAATTAAATCTTTGCCTTGCGGCTGAGTAAGTGAAATAGTCGAAAGAAGAGCCACTTTTTGGAAATTTCTTGAAAAGGTTGTTTTTCCTATTCTCGTAATACCTAATTGTCTTATTAAAACAAGGGGGCACCTGCTGAGAGGACGGCACTGGTTGATGGGAATGGATGCAGAAATTGCTAAATTTAATATATTGCAGAACAATGACAGACAACTGAGAAATCAAAACTAATATGTGAAAAATAAGATTTTAGCAGTAAAATATTGATTTTATGAAAATCATAATATTTATTTGAAAAAGTTGAATTTGGAAAATTAGAGAAGTTCCACGAACCATCATGCTTATAATGACAAGAAATGCAGGTTGATAAGGACCCTCAGGTAAACTAAACGGCAGACAACGGTTAACACTAATCTCAGGAAAATTGGCAAAGCAGAGATCAAGCAGTCTACCATTGCAGTTAGAGGTACGGTTGTATTGAACTAAATTATGATCAAATAATTCATTAAAGAACACAACAGCTCTATCAGATGTTGACGTTAGGACCATACAGCCAGAATTATCACCACAATAACAAATGATTTGTGGCAAATTGAAGTCCCCCAACGCTATGACTGTGTCAGTAGGTTTAGACTTTTTAGCCACGTCCCAAATGAGGGCAGCATGTTTCTTATAAGTCGAGATCCGCATTTGGGGGAATAGGAGCATGTTACATATAACTATATGCTTCCAATTTTCGCCCGAACGGCAATAAATTTAACATCGGAGGAGTAGTAAAATCAAATAAATAGGACGAGACTTCAGCAGATATGGCAATTAAAACACCACCACAATGCGATTCAATCGATTCTTTCTGAAATCGTAAAAAGAATTGTGAAAAAGTTCCGATGAATGTAAATCAAACTTTAACCAGTTTTTAGTAAAATCCAAAGAGAAACACTCCGAGCTCCCAAGCTTCCCAGCTCGCCAGTGCAGCTTGTGTTACTTCCCCAACATTATGACCTGCGGACACACCCGAACAGCTAGGGGGAAGCAGATTTCTAATTTTTATTAATATTTTTTGGTGTACACAGAGTAGCCCGAATGGCACCATTAAGAGGAGATACTGTTGCCACTTCACCATAGCTGAAACGAGGAGGGTCTCGCAGCTTACTTTTAACTTTAGTATTACCAGGTGAGTCAACGATAAAGAAAACACTAACGTTTTTTGTACACTCGAATGAATTAAGAAAGAGATTTATGAAATTTAGGCGAAGATGGAGATGGAGTACCGCACGCTACGCTACGAGTTGGTTTTTGACAGGCTGGGGGAGAAGATGTGTGGTTTAGATAGCGACACTCATTATTTTTTTAAACTTCGCAACCAAATGTCAGGAGATTTTTACTTAATTCAGAAAACTCACTCATTGCCTCTGTGAAAAGCTTCTTAAAGTCAATATTCCGCTTCCTACATTCTGGACATGACCAACGTAACCCTTTTCAAGGATCTAGGGCTGCATCTGCAGCACGGCCACTGACACCTGCACACTTCGCGCGAGCGAAACGCTCGCAAACTCAACAAGTAATGGGTAAAATCAGGGCCTGACTTGGTTCTACATAACGTATATAAACACCCCACGGCAGAAAGCAACAGACAAAATAGAGTTTGTGAAAAAAACGGTGCCACGTGTTCAAAAATGATTTCCTAAATTAGACGCAAACTTCAAACTATTAAAAACACAGTAAACAAACAGCAAACCAACAAAAAACTGTAAACGCAGCGAATCAACTTAGACATTTGAAAGCAACAACACGTGAAAAATAAGAAAGGGATTAATTTAAACACTTTTAGAACTAATTAGGCTTTAAAGCACATAAAGCAATGAAGTAAAAAAATAAATTATAAAATTTCTACACACAAAGGAACGTGTGTGCCGAGTTGCCAAGCTGCAAGCAAGTAAAAAAATTAAATTTGTTGATAGCCGAATCTTTTATACCTAGCGCCGTTATCCTAGAAAAGACTCTAAAAAAGAAAAGGACTATATATTCAATTCAACTACACTGTAATCAACAACACTGGATGAACGTGGCTAACTTTTTTTATTTTTAGAAAAAAAGTAGAAATTTATGTGGCGTATCTGTTGCACTTTATGAATAATAAGCAAAAAACACGGAAAGCAAATGTTCTCACGGTGTCTTTAATTCATCCATTTAGATATTTCAGCCTTTTAAATTTTTTTGGAAATTTGTAGGTGATATTTTTATTTTTGTGAACCACAGGCCACGGACAATTGGGCTGACAGATAGATGGATAGATGAACAAACGGACATGCTTAGGTGCATTCCGAATTTGAAACTGATAAAGAATTTATATACTTTATGAGGTTTTTGAACCTTGCCTCTGCGAATTATAACGGTATTGAAACGAACATTATAATATTAGATAGCCGTGGTCAATTTTTCCACGTCCAAATACTACAACATCGGCGATACGTTAGAATTTTTGTAGATTTATCTGCCGTCGCTTATGTGTTTGAGTGGTGTTGTTTCTGCGAAATTTGCAATCGATAGCTTCATTTTTGTGGCCAGAACAACAGACATTGCAAAGAGGGGCAGGCGATCAAGTGGACAACTTGGCAGACGGACATAGTTAAATCGATTCAGAATTTGATGCTGACCAAGAATACACTTTGTTGAGTCTCTGACGTTTCCTTTTGGGAAATAAGTATTTTTTGTCCGGTATTCATCCTATCATGAAGGGACAATAGGTTCGAAAGGCTCCGGGCTCTAACATCCTGCCTAGGCACCGTGTCGCAAATGGTCAATAATACAAAAAGAAAAATTTGCAAAATCGCTACACACAAAGTAAAACAATACGTCCACAGCGCGCGCGTATAGTTGCCAAAAGAGGCAGAAAACCTTTCGACCTGATGACAGACGGTTCTTCGCACGCTATCCGTGAAGTTTTACTTTAAGATGGAAAAACGTATCACAATGATATCACGAAAACTTACTGGTCACGAAGAGAGCAACGCGACCAACGAACGCGAGCTATTACCAATTTTTTGGGCGCTAAAAACTCTTGGAAACCACTTATATTGTGTAAAAGATATTAAAGTTTTTACCATTCACGTTTACAGTCACAGATAAAAATCCGAATACGAGAAGCAGAAATTGGAAGTTGGAAAGACTTTATTAACGAGTACAGTGTAAAGATTTTCTACAAACCTGGTAATGACAATGTGTTTACATTTCGCGACCTATAATACCGTCATATATCTCTAATCCTAAGAGAACAAAAAATTATGAACACACCAAATAATTCTTTTCTTATTTTTTCCCCAATTCTATTGTAACTATTAATGAATTAAACTAGGATTGGTCGACTGACCGGCATCACATCCTAGAGCCTATAAATGGGCGAATATAATTTTTCGAGATGCCTCTATCAATTAGGCTTGATACTCAAGGTACCAAGGGATCCATTCCTAAAAACGAAGTTCTCCAATCTCTTCTTCGAGCTCGTTTGCCAGGTCTTCGTTTGATGTTGTATTCGCCTGTGTCCTCCCGACCTTGTGGGCACCAACTTTTCCTAACAGGCCTTAGTCATAATATTCCCGGTTCAAACGATGCCATCTAAAGATTCTATTCTTTCCTTATCCGTTCGTGATTATTATTAAATCGCAATTTAGAAGAAGATGAATCGACATCCACAGGTTCTGGTGAACGCTGATAAACATTCACATTTTGGCTTTTAAGAGAAATCCTACATTGTGGATGCATTTCAGTTCTCGAAGCCCTTTTCTTTCAAAGTTTGTTGCAAAACGTATCGGTAACGATTTTCCTCAGCTTCCTGGGTGAGAGTTAGAACAGAAGCCTTGTCGTCAGGGCGCAAGGAAAATAAAATGTTACAAATCTGTTTCCTTAAACCAGAAATAAAGGTACGTAAACCACCCTATCTATATTTGCCATTTAGGTGTATTGTTAGCTGGCTATTGTCACCATTCGTCACCGTTGTTTTATTGACCAACGTGGCTACTCTCTTGTCAACCTCAATTTAGAGGTCACCTTGTCGTAGTGTCGAAAGTTCTTATTCTATTAAGTATATCGGCCTCCTCTACCATTAAACTCATTCATTTTTTACTTCTTATTGTTATTTCATTTTTTTTTTCTTCTTGAATAATCACTCAAAATACATGATTATACCCTACACCACTTGTATGTAACACGCAGAAGGGCTTAAGAGGGGCAGGCCTTTTTTTATGCCGATCGATTCAGACTCATAATCTGAATTGATCTTAGCTTGCCTCTCCATCTCTCCACGTGTCCGTCTATCCGCCTGTCTTTCCGTCTCACATCTGTCTAAATGTGCATTCGAGCTAAAGGTCGCAATTTTCGGGATAGTTTGACAAAACTTGGTACAGTGAAGTGTTCAACCCAAGGCAATTGAAAACGATTTGGATCGGTCCACTTTTTCGAACCTTTTCGAAAAGTCCTTATATCGAAAAGAATTGTAATTTTCAAAATTTCTCGGCAAAAATGGCTAAGTGGTAGAATTTCGGCATTCTAAATTAGTATGTAAATTTTAGAACGGCTGGGACTATTTTTAAACCCCCTCTCATATAACGAAAGCTGGAATTCATACGACAAAAAGGTATAATTTTCAATGCTTCATGATGAAACTTATATCATCATAGTAATTTAACATAAAAAAATTAACTGTGCCAAATTTGGACCATCTCGGCCTATTTTTTGGACCCTACATAAGGATTTTCACGAAAATGGATGCTTTGTAGACCAGGAAAGTCTAAGTTTTATTATACGGTGATCGAAAATTCCCCATAATATTATAAAAATTCTATACCAAAATGCACTCCCCAAAATTTGGACCATTAACGCCTATTTTTGGATCCTGCCCTATGTAAGGATTAGACTTGTTCTACATTAAATTGTGTTTTGCGCCCGCTTCTCCAGAAATACGCACGCGAAAAATATGCCTTCATATAGAAACAAGATATAATTGTTGTACTCTATAATAAAAATAAGAATTGTATTAGAGGATGTGGTGTAGACTATGTAACTTGTTTTTTATTGTTGATGACCAAAGCTTTCGCCTGGTGACTTTTTCGCCTTTTGTTTGTTTGTTGATTTTCTTGTTGTTGTTACCGATTTGCTTGTTGTTATTGTTAATTTGAAATGATGATGATGTTGAGTCTGTAGCTACCGCTGACCTGAATTCATCAAAGCAGATTCTAAATTTATTTGCTGTTGCTGCTGATGGCTATAGTGCTGACACTGCACTGTTGATTATATTTCACGCCAAATATGTGTGTTTGTGCGTTGGTGGGTTGGTGTGTTGGTGGGTCTGCACTTATGACGATAAATTATGTAGTTTTTTTGTACATGCATCCAACTTCTTAGCAAAATGCCATTGAACGATATATGTATATGATTCTGTATTGAATCATCAATGTACATACTCTCACATTTATAAACATCCTTTAACACATAGTTGCTTCTGTACATATATAACGCATAATAGAGTTATCATCATACATATATTGATCCCTGTCTATTCTTCTAGTTATTAACGTTCTTAAACTTACTCTCATTTCTTTATATAAGTATATATTAAACTAATTAGTACGTATTACTAATACATTCTCATGTTTACTGTTTGGTCGGATTCTTTTTTACGTACGCTTATATAGTAATAATATATATATATTTTTTTTTTTGGTGCCTTCTGAGAGGATGTTTTATATTGCGTTAAGGATTTGTTCCCTGACTGCTCGGCTTCAGTCCGCCAAGTCAATCCGCTTGTTTCAGTGAAAATATTAAGATCGGCTAAAAGCAGTACCCAGCTAATATTTTAGGCGGATGGAACGGCTTTCGGTTTAAGCGAATAAAACGCTGCGTGAATTGCTTTTTGACAGTTAACTTTATTCATTTTTGGTATAGCTATTTATACTAAATTTTACAGGTACCTTAATGCTAGCGTAAGCAAATAATAATTGTTACGATTTATTTTCATTTCGACGCCTAGCGTCGTATTGCATTACGAAATGCAATTTTCAACCAGTTGAAGTGTGACGTAATTCTCGTTTTTCTTTTTGCAAAAGAACTATGCTGAATTCACTTCAAAGTGGATGCATAACAATGATATGCGATCACACTACACCCTTACCGTTTTAGAGTAACGTCTTCCAACACATTAGCAATTTTCTGTAAGAGAATAAATGAATAAAATATTGTAATGTAAGAGGATTTTATCAGAGTAAATGGTAGTTCTTAATTAATTAATTCTAGTTTGTATTTCAGTAAATTCTTATGTATTTAGTTTATATTTATAGTTTTGTATTCATATTATTATTATATAAATTTAGCCAGAGAATAAATTGTAAAGCACTAGCATATAAGCCTTTCGACTTTATTTTTTTATTAATATTATTATTATTATTATTATTATTATTATTAAAAACTCTACCTCACTTGAGATTTGAACCCACGACCTGCCTTCCCCCACGAGAGGCCTTCATAGGGTTTGTCTAATCTTTTTCTGTTACGTTTCTTTAATAAAATTTGTTCTCCTATGTTTATATCAATTGGATTCGTGTATTTCTCTTCTGATAGTTTTGTTCTTGCTTCTTTTGCTTTTTCTGAAAATCTTTTAACTTTCTCTAGTGAGTATTTTAACCTTGTTTTTAGGTCATTTAAGTAGTTTTCTGGTTGTATGTAGGGTTTGAATTTCACATTTTTTCGTTGGCAATGTATGGCAATTTTCCGTATATCAGTTAAAAAGCGGTATATTGTGTTTCTACGTGACGGGTAGCATTGTACGCGAAAGTGTAGTATGGTATCCATTTGTCCCAATCATTGTTTGTTGCAAAGGCTCAGAGTGAGTTCGTTAAGAACTTTGCGATTTCTTTCGATTGTACCTAAAGTTTCGTGGTGGTAGGTGGTTGAGAACTTTTGTTCGATGTTAAGTAACAGACAAATTTCCTTTACTAGTTCATTTTTGAACTCTGTTCCTTTGTCGGATTTGAACGTTTTGAATTGGCCGTATTTAAGTATTACTTCTTCTATTAATATTTTGGGAATTGATTTTGCGCTTTTATCTTCAATATGATGTGCTATTATATATTTTGTTAGTTCGCATTGTATTGTTAATATGTGTCGGAAATTATTAGAAAGTTTTATTGGTCATACTTTATGTGTACATAGTGTTTCAAAAGATGTGGACGGTGTATCCACTATTGTAAAAGATTCGTTCGTATGTATGATTTTGTAACGAGTCTTCTTGGGCAGGGTAAGCTCATGGCTCCACCAGGACTCCTTCCAAGAAATTTATAATAAAAACTTGGACCTCCGGATTTGTGATTAATACTTGAATTTATTATTTGTTAGCGCTTTTTGTTTCAGGGGAGTGGAGAAAAAAAAGCCAGCGTGGTGACCCGACTCTCGTTTAACAATTTTTCTCTTTTCATGTTTCTTATTCGTTCCGTATGATTATTATTTTTTTCAACTCTTCCGTATCGCGAGATTCTCTGAAAACGAAAGGAATGCGCCGCGGGCGTTATAGCAGCCAGCATCGACCTACAGGGCCGCTCGTCCGTCCCTAATCGTTTCACGTCGCAAGAGTGGGTGTCCAGAAGTCATTCAGGGATGACGGCTACCCGTAAAGGTTAGCAGTTCTATCAGTTATTCACGGATGATGACTAACCC
>KK500174.1:0-83046 GCA_000688715.1 Glossina pallidipes | reverse complement strand
GCTCTTATAAGAGCGCGGGTTTCCAGGTATATATAAAAGATACCATAACGAGCTGCCTGTCGAACCGTACGTTAGTGTATGAAAGCGACAACGGCACGGAGCGGTATAAAATATCAGCAGGTGTCCCGCAAGGGTCGGTTCTCGGCCCTCTCTTGTGGAATATCATGTATGACGACGTTCTGAAGTTGCAGCTGCCCGCCGACGCAACAAGTATTGGGTTCGCCGACGACGTAGCGATAGTGGTGGTCGCTAAGGAAATTTCAGACAAAGAAGTGAAAGCTACCGAGGCAATCATGCGCATCAAGGCATGACTAAACAAGGTGGGCCTAGAGCTGGCTGATCACAAAACTGAAATTTTGCTTGTAAGTAGCCGAAAAAAGCCAGAGACGTGTAGGATAAGAATCGGGGATCACACAGTACAATCAGTCTCCGCGCTCAAATATCTGGGAGTTATAATTGACCACCGCCTCAAGTTCAGGCGTCATATTGACTACGTGGCGAGGAAATCGGCAGGCATCCTGACGGCATTGGCACGGATTATGCCAAATGAGGATGGCCTAAAAACAGATAGAAGGAAGGTCATAGCCACGGTGGTGACCTCAGTCGTTTTGTATGTGAGCCCAATAAGGCGACGCTCCAAAAACTAGCGACGGTATATCGTCTTAGCGCCCTGAGGCAGATTTGCGCATTCCGCACCGTGTCGGAGGACGCAGCGCTAGTGCTAGCTGGCACCCTGCCAGTCAACATTCTGGCCGACGAGATGAGCCGCATTTACGAACGGCATCGTCGCAAAGAGCTCACCTCGCGCATGATACGAAGCGAGGAGCGGATGGTCTCGCTGAGGATGTGGCAGTCGAGGTGGGAAAGAACGAGCAAAGGAAGATGGACATTCGTTCTTATCCCTAACACAAGAGTATGGCTTGAAAGACGCCACGGAGAAATAAACTATTACCTCACTCAGCTTTTGACTGGCCATGGCTGCTTTCGGAAGTATCTGCACAGGTTCGGGCACGATAGTTCGCCTAACTGCCCGATATGCACGGATGCGGAAGAAGACGCGGAGCACATAATGTTCTACTGCTGCAGGTTTGATAGCGGGCGGCCGCAAGTGCCACCTTACGAGTTATCGAGCCTAATGATCGGTAGTGCAGCAGCTTGGAATACCGCGTTCGCCAGCAATATGCTCGTGGAGCTACGACGGCTGGAAAGGCAGCGGGTGGAGAGCAGAGGGAGTGGAAGCCAATAGTGTATTCCACTGAGGTCCCACCATCGGTAGTGTGCTAATTACAACCAGCCTCCGCGAAGTAATATCTAACGGTGGTGCCGCTGGGGAGAGTGGTAGAAGATGTGTGTGGGGGGGTAGTTTTTTAGTACGTAGGCGCCAGGGATGGCGAATCGTGCATGTTGCTACTAAGAACCAGCAGTATCTTTTGAAGATTTTCTACCTCCCGCTCACCAAGCAAAAAAAAAAAAAACATACACACACACATATATACATACAAACATACATACACACACACACATACATACAAACCTACATTTATACACACATGCATTCATACACACACATATATACAATCACCATTTAAGAGAATACCATTGAACGGTATTAGGCACATTAGATTGTAAAATATAAACAAAAAAATAATAAAACAATAATAATTAAACAGAAAATATGTCTGCTACCTAATTATTCGCCAAGTATCACTATATTATTGTAAGTATCACTATGTATTGTATGTCTGCTCACCGAGCAAAAAACAAAAAAACACACACCCACGCACGCACGCACTCACAATCAACATCAGTAGACTGTACTAGACATATTAACAAAAGGAAAATAAAAAAAACAAATAATATATAATAACAAAACAGAAAAACATGTCTTCTACCTAGGGCCTCTATGACATTTCTAAGCCGCCAAAGAATGCACCTAACGGTCAACGTACAAATAAGTAAAGTACAAACAGATCCCATAACGGTAGATAGGCACTGCTAGAGACACATGTACTAACCCTCATAGATATAATCATAGCATTAAGCAGGTAAATAAGTTGTATGCCTAAGTATACCATGCACTTGCAAGGCAAACTGACGGGTTCGATCAAACAAGCACGATCGAACCCAAACCAACCCTTGCGAGTATGGCATGCTCATAACGGGACAGCTTGGTGGCCAGCACTATATAAGCGCGTGTGGCAGGGCACTCAATCTTTATCGTGTCGTAGCCGTCGCCGAGGTAAGTGAAAAATACACTAACGACTTTGACTATTAGGTTTTTTTTTTTTTCGACTTAAATTTGATAGGGGATGTGCTGGCTCAGCTTAGTCGCCATCCCTGAAGGACGAATAGGACTTTTGACTTACTGATAGGGGGTGTGCTGGTGCAGTTTAATCG
Organism: Glossina pallidipes; assembly: GCA_000688715.1. Taxonomy (NCBI): domain Eukaryota; kingdom Metazoa; phylum Arthropoda; class Insecta; order Diptera; family Glossinidae; genus Glossina; species Glossina pallidipes. Next base: position 80,649 of record KK500174.1, on the reverse strand, counting down.
CCACCCCCGAAGGACTGGTAGACATTTTTTCTTTTTTTTTACAAAGACCACCTAGGTAGGGACTCGCGGCTGCTACGACCCACGGAAAAACAATTCGTTTCATTCTAGAAACTCGCGACGTTGGTAACAAATAATACGAAAAGTGAAAGGAAAGAACGCGAACGAATAAAAATCAAAAAAAACCTATAGAATAAAAATCAAAAAAACCTCTAGAAAACATAAACCCCACCAAAATAGAAAGTATAATACAATCAAAATTGAATTTCAACCTAGAAACAGCCCCTAAGTCCATATCCACATTTGCTGGCAATTATAAAGATGTCAACTGCTTCATAGAAGTTGTTGAAATAATACATACAACCTTAAAGAAGAAGCCAAACCATAACTAGTAGAATACAGCTTCTACTGCACACGATATCCCAACAACACTAGAAGAATTAAAAACCAAACGTGAAAATAAATTTAAATCAATTCAAACAATACCACAATTACTTTCAATATTAAATCAAACAATACAAAAAGGTACTATCACAGATTTCAAAGACAAAATTTTAAACATAATAGCAGATCTAAATAATCTCCAAATCAAAGAACTAGGCCCCAACCCCACTAGCGAACAAAAATCCGTTATTACCAGTATCAACGATACCTATGCCTTAACCATATTTAAAAACGGTCTCGACGACTACATTAAACTATCTTTGTGGCTCAACCAAAAACCTTTTCCGAAGCAATTAATATTGCGCTACAATATGAAAGTGCGACCCAAACAAGTTTACAGGTAATGAGAGTAAATTACCAAAAGAAAAATTCGTACAATCACCACAACAAAAATTCCTACACTAACCAAAACAACAGAAAACAATATCACAATAATAATCCTAATAAACACAATCAAAAGTATAATAATCAAAACAGGAACTATTACAATAATAATAACAACAATTTTAATAGAAACAGCAATAATAATTCCAATACCAACAACTACAACAACAACTGTCGAAATCAAAATAATAATAACAACAGAAAACAGAGAAACAACAACCAAAACAACCGCGTACACGCGATAGAAAACCAGGGAAACGAATTTCACCCGGATTTCTTGACGATGCCCCTGAATTCGGTACAAAACACTTCAACCAGGCATCCACTGAATACCCAAAACAAGCAAATTCCCATATCTTCTTCCTCTCAAAATTATCCAACTATATATTACTAAATATTGAAAATGCAACAAAACCAGAAATGTCTTTTCTACTAGACACAGGAGCAGACATCAGCTTTTGGAACATTACCCACTAAATAACTTAAATTAAATTAAGCTAACAGGAATAACCAACGAATGTATAGAAACATTGGGAACTACACATTTAAATATAAATCTAGGAAGCGCAATCACTCAACACAAAATACAATTAGTAGACCAGAACTTCCCAATAAAAACTAATGCGATCATCATATAAATTACGAAAATTTCTCTCTTACAATTAATCCACAAGATGACCAAGTCCAACTCCCCATTTACGATGAAATACTTAATAAAGGTAACATATTTGTACCCCCAAGATGTGAAATTATATTCTCCATAGATATCAAAATAGACAGCGACGCTTTAGTACTAAATAGAGAAATAGGAAAAGGAATATTTTTAGCCAATTCAATAATACCAAAAAATGCACAAAAGCACATTAAAATACTAAATACACTGGATGAAGAAGTCACAATACAACGCCTATATGTCAACGTCGAACCACACTATACCTACCAAATTATACAAAACACCAATATCCACACTCAATATAATGAACAACGATTCCAACAAAAATTACAATCCATAAAATTAGACACCGCGAACAACTCCCAAAAACAAGAACTCATAAAAGTCTTCAAAAAATTTCACACAGTATTCCATCTAGAAAATGAACCACTCACAGCAAATAATTTTTACACACAAAACATAGAAACAAACGACAATACACCAGTATACATAAAAAACTATAAATTACCCCACATACAAACTAACACCATACATACCCAGGTAGAAGAATTATTAAAACAAAACATTATAGAACCCTCAGTTAGCCCCTATAATTCACCACTCTTACTAGTACCCAAAAAACATCAAACGGACATAAAGAAATGGCGATTAGTAGTTGACTACATTAAACTAAACGAAAGAATAGTAAACGACAAATTCCCCCTTACAAGATTATAAGATATCTTAGATAGACTAGGACGAGCAAAATATTTCTCCACTTTGGACATGACAAACTCATTCCATCAAATTAAACTTAACAAAAACTCGCGATCTTTAACCGCCTTTTTAACACCAAACGGACATTATCAGTACACAAGACTTCTATTCGGACTAAAAATTTCGTCCAGCAATTTCTAGAGAACGCTGACCATAGCCTTATCAGGACAAGACACTAAAGCATTTTTATACGTGGACGACATAATAATACACGGATGTAGTTTTGAACATAACAACAGAAACCTAACGAAAGTACTCGAACGACTTAAGAAATACAACCTAAAACTAAATCCATCCAAATGCAACCTACAACCAGAAGTAACCTATCTAGGACACCTCATAACACCCGACGGCATAAAACCAGATCCCGCTAAGTATGGAACAATAATACCTACCCCTAACCAAAAAATACAGACGAAGTAAGAAGATTTGTGGCACTCTGCAACTATTACAGAAAATTTATAAAAGACTTTGCATAGCACAACCACTAAACGATCTCCTGAAAAAACGCAAAGACTTCGAATGGACAAACCAACGTCGTCAAGCATTTCTAGAACTCAAGACCAAACTAATGTCCCCACCAATATTACAAGCTTGCACTGACTAAGCCAAAAATACATCTGGAGTAACGTGTTCAAAATGATAAGAAATTACATAAAGCATTGCCACTTTCGCAAAACACACATATTGCAAAACGCTTCCTTACTAATTATGACAACATAAATAGCTTAATGCTAAATAAATATGCCTTAGCATTTCCTATTCATGCCAGCAATACGGCTTTGGTTCTTAGGTTTGAGAGGGTTAATATAAAAATAATTGGTTCACATACCCAACGGTTTCAACGGATTGCAGAAATCATACGATTCGGTACCTAGACTAGCAATGTCAATAGGACAGACATAAGAATAGGCATACAAACACACATTGCGATAGGAAAAAAGGAGCCTACAAAATTATGCATGTTGATATAATGCATACCATGTGAACACATGCTTAACGGTTTAAAAAATCACACGATTCGGTACCTAGATTAGCAATAACAATAAGACAGACATAAAGATGCATAGAAGCAAACGTTGCATTAGAAGAGAAGGGTTTATAAAATTATGCATGTTGATATGGTACGCATCATATGAAAACATACTTAACGGTTCTGCGGCTTATAAAATCGTTCGGTTTGATACCTAAGCCAGCACTAGCAATAAGATCATACGAGTTGGTACTTAAGGTGGTATTAACAATACGATAACCATAAGAGTAGCATTATAATACTTATACAAGAAAAGCTGAGATGATAACATAGTTGAAGGCAAATTTGTTTGATCAGACCTAAGCTAGCATACGTAGTAATCGATGTATAAGAATATCGTTACAACACACACGCAAGTGAGTATTGAGGTTGTAAGGCAAGTATAGTCAAAACATCGATGTAACGGGACAGTAACGGGACTATAAAAGAGCGCGTCGCAACACGCTCATCCTTTCAGTTGTGTTATAGCAGGCAGAGGTAAGTGATTGCGGACAACATAACTAGTTGACGTTACCGATAAGGATATTTTTTTTTTGGACTTTACGGATAGCGGTGGCTGGATTGGGTTAGTCGTCATCCGTGAATAACTGATAGAACTGCTAACCTTTACAGGTAGCCGTCATCCCTGAATGACTAACAGGACTATTATTCCCTACGGATAGGGGATGGTAGGTTTGGCTTAGCCGTCATCCCTGAATGACTTCTGGACACCCACTCTTGCGACGTGAAACGATTAGGGACGGACGAGCGGCCCTGTAGGTCGATGCTGGCTGCTATAACGCCCGCGGCGCATTCCTTTCGTTTTCAGAGAATCTCGCGATACGGAAGAGTTGAAAAAAATAATAATCATACGGAACGAATAAGAAACATGAAAAGAGAAAAATCGTTAAACGAGAGTCGGGTCACCACGCTGGCTTTTTTTTCTCCACTCCCCTGAACAAAAACAGCTAACAAATAATAAATTCAAGTATTAATCACAAATCCGGAGGTCCAATAGTTTATTATAAATTTCTTGGAAGGAGTCCTGGTGAAGCCCTGACCTTATCCTGCCCAAGAAGACTCGTTACAAAATCATACATACAAAGGAATCTCTCACAATAACGGATACACCGTCCACATCTTTTGAAATACTATGTACACATAAAGTATGACCAATAAAACCTTCCAATAATTTCCGATACATATTAACAATACAATGCGAACTAACAAAATATATAATCGCACATCCTATTGAAGATAAAAGCGCAAAATCAATTCCCAAAATATTTGAAGTGAATTCAGCATAGTTCTTTTGCAAAAAAGAAAAACGAAAATTATGCCACCCTTCAACTGGCTGGAAATTGCCTCGACGCTAGGCGTCGAAATGAAAATAAACCGTAACAATTAGTATTTGCGTACGCTAGCATTAAGGTACTTGTAGAATTTAGTATAAATAGCTATACCGAAAATGAATGAAGTTAACTGTCAAAAAGCAATTACATAGCGTTTTATTTGCTTAAACTGAAAGCCGTTCCATCCGCCTAAAATATTAACTAGGTACTGCTTTTAGCCGATCTTAATATTTTCACTGAAAGAAGCGGATTGATTGAAGCCGAGCAGTCATTGAACAAATCCATAAACATAAAAACCAAAATAATCTAGGAAACATGAACAAAGGCATATATAAAAAAACATTATTACATGGCGATTCTGCCCAACACGAGCTAGCAAATATTTGATGACACCACAATCCTGCACTCTTTCAAAAATTTTTTCCACGCACGACCGAAAGAAAACCTGCCACTTTTGGGACAACTCTTTACAATCCATCAGTACCACAAAAACAACCAGCCAGATATTCAAAAATGCAGGACGTCAAATATCTCGACAACGAGATCAGTATCATCTATATGAAGGATAACTTCATATATATTATAATAATAATAGTAATTATATACAACTACTATTTGTTAACCCAAAAAGAAAAATTTCCCTAAATCCTTCGCATGTTTCTTTTAATAGCTCTGATTCCTCGGACGATTGTGAAATCTCAAATCTCTTTGCTGAATACTTCCGACGAAACTTTTCGACTACTAATTCCGATTTATCACCAAACTACCCATATCCGATAACTAACTTGCTTTCAATTCCTAATTCGGTTATTTCTGAAATTGACGTTTTTAAAGAGTTGAGCTCTCTAAAATATAGTTGTGTGCCTGGACCTAATGGAATTCCATCGTGTGTACTTAAATCTTGCGCTGTCGAGCTATGTGGTGTTATCTCAAAGATTTTTAATCAGTCCTTGAATTTAGGTGTTTTCCCTTTTTGTAGGAAGAGTAGTTTACTTATTCCCATTCATATTAGTGGAAGTAGACAATTTGTTGAGAACTACAGAGGCATAACCAAGTGGAGTGTCTTGCCTAAGCTGTTCGAGCGAATTGTGACTCAGCATTTAGATTTTGCCACCAAATCGTATATTTCTCCACTCCAACATGGCTTTCGAAAAGAAAGATCTACGGTCACCAATCCCTTAGAGTTTTCAAGGCTTTTTCTAGTGGCTCTCGCACAGATGTAATATACACTGATTTAAGCAAAGCGTTTGATTTAGCTAACCATAACTTACTTAGTTTTAAACTCCAAGCCTCTGGCTTCCATTCGTGTATAGTGAAATGGAGAAACTCTTAGCTGCATAATAAGTCAGGATTTTGTTTATCTTCATCACCTCGGATGAATTCCCCGTGACGTCTATCGAACCTCAAGGCAGCCACTTAGGTCTCATTTTATTTAGTTTGTACATTAATGATCTCCCATCGATGATTAATTCCTGCCAGATCTTAATGTATGCTGATGATGTGACACTGTCTTCTTCCTTCTCCGTAGAATCGCAATCACATCAGCTTTAAAATGACTTGAATAATTTGGTTGCATGGTGCTCGATGAATCTTCTGAAACTAAATAGACGTAAGAAGCTTTCTTTCTCACGAAGGACGTCATTCATTGCCCAGTTGTCGCACAAGTTGGAGGGCGTCGATTAGGCTTTCTCTTTGACAATAGGTTGTGTTTTAACTTGCACATTGAGCTCTCGTTAAGCAAAGCTAGGTCCGCGCTTGGTTTTATAAACAGGTGGTCCAAAGACCTTGATGATCCTTACATTAGCAAAAGGCTATATGTGTGGTCTCCTTAGACCTACACTCGAGTACGCCTCTGTTGTGGGGTCTTCTTCAATAGGTGCTATATAGATTCAATTGCACCTGTTTAAAAGCAATTCTTGTTGTTTTTCCTTGGGAATTTGGGGTGGGATCCGCTTGTCTCTCAGGCTCCTTATGAATATAGGTTGCTTTTGATATCCTTACCTTCACTTGAGACACGTATATTTATTCTTGGCGTCTCCTTGTTAATTAAGTTAATTAATGGTACTATCGATTCATGCACATTACTTGGTGAGATAAGCTTTAATGTCTCTAACCGCCTCTCTAAGCACTTAATTTTCATTACGCTGAATCAGTATAAATATAATTATGAGCTGGTTAACCTGTTTACAGTTGTTTGCAGAAACCTAAATGATGTCTATCACTTAATCTCAATACCTGATTCTATAAAGTCTATCAAAACAGTTTTGCTAAAATAACTACTTAACCTTAATATTTCATTATGATTCGAAAATTAGTTGGTGTTATTTCCTATACCGTTTGCTAAGCTTTTGCTTGTTTGCGACAATTTAGAAGTTCTTTTGCTATTTGGTTCTGTATTGGTTGTGGGTGTGCCTCTGTGCTAGTTGTGTACATGCTTATTTTCTGTGTTTTGTCTTATTTATTTATACATGAATTATTATTTGAGAATTGTAATTTTTTTCCACTTATTTCTCCTTACATACTTTGTACTAGTTTTTAATATTAATTAGTATAAGATTTATTTCTAGGAGTCAATTGAATTCGACTGTTAAGTTGTTTTAGTTGAGCATCATGTTTAAATAAGTAAAATAAAATAAATAAATAAAAATTAACGACCCTATGTTTTTTGAGTTCTTGAAGCTATTTAATTTAATTTTGTTTTGATATTGCAACGGCTAATTAAAACTAATGAAGGGATGTGTTCTTGCCTCTTCTCCCCCTATGGAAATAAGTAGCTTCTATTGTCCTTACCGTCTCTTGAGAAACGTAGATTTGTTCTTGGCGTTTCCTTCGTAATCAAAGTAATAAATGGTACTATTGACTAGCCGTCATTACTTGGAGAAATAAGTTTTAATGTCCCTAACCGCTTCTCTAGGCACTTTATCTTGGTTAAGTTTAGTCAATGTAAATATAATTATGAGCTGGTTATCCTGCTCAGAGTTGTTTGCAAGAACCTAAATGACGTCTATCACTTATTCTCATTATCGGACTCTTTAAAGTCCATTAAGCCACATTGCTTAATACACGTGATTTATCAATAAACGAGCTTTTAACCCTAAAAAGTCATTACGATTCGAAAATTAATTGTTGTTAACTATTATCGGTTGCCAAGCTTATGCATGTTTGCGATGGCATTAAAACTCCTAGAGGTCTGTTCAACTATCGAATTACGAACTTATGTACCATACTTAAAGGGCTTTTAACTAAATGTGACGAGCTCGCCGAAATTGAGGGGGTCCATAACAGAAATTTTCCCTACGGAATTTTTATAATTTGCATGTGTTGTAAGTGGAAGTGTGGTGTAATGAGTAAACTTATTTCGTCAGCCATTAACAAACAAAGCAAATTAGTTAGAAAACATTTTAGTAATGAAAGTGAGCAATATGTATAATAAAATTAATGGCAAATATGTATACGACAAAATCTCTAGTTAATGTTTATGTAACAAAAATGTGAATTAAAAATTAATATTAAATAACTAGCTTAATTAACAATATAATTTAACTCACCTATTTAAAAACTCGCCGAATGTGCATTCGCGTTTTTATAAACAGAGAATTTTTATATTAATTTTTTTTTATACAAAAAAAGAACTAAACAATTAAGAGCTGCTGAATTGATGTTGTCGGTTTTCTGGCAGCCATATTGATGTCGTTGTTATATGAAATGTGTGACTATGAGTTTGAGATTGCAGTTGCCATAGATTTTTAATCTGCTTTTTCCCCGAGCTTTACAAGTGCATCATCGAAGGAGACGAGTATACTGTTTTAGTGATTCAGTTTGCGATATCTGAACATATTCCTATCATAAATACTTTGTTTCAAATTGACGTCAGGAAAACTATTAACACTACCGATCATTGTGTGTGATGTGACCAATCATTTCGAAGGACTTGAACATGCGTTGCGGACTATTGAGAGTCTCTTTTTTCAAATGAGATGGGAGATACAGAAGACTATGATTTTTCGTTGTCCTTTAGGGCTTTGACTCGTTCTGGAAAAATCACCAAATCTTTGCATTTCTTGAGTTCTGCTGCGCAGATCCACCGCAGTCGTACGGGAATTTGTGGTATCCGCGAGCCCTGTCTCAACAGTTTAAAATGTATCCGTAACGTTTTTAACAAATTTTATAACTGTTGTTTTTTTTATTTTTATTATTAATTGATATGAATTCATTTCAAAGTCTTTTAAAGCAGAAACTTTCTATTCGCAATTTAAAAAGGTTTTTGTCTAAAAATTATGAACGTCAACATTTTTTTTTTTTTTTTTCTCCAATGTTAATGACTAATCACTGTCAACTCGAGACAGAATTGTCTCGATTGGCAAAAGAAAAAAAAATCATGTCACAAAAAAAACAATCGCCTACTCATTTTCTGGCACTTAAACTTTTTGAGGCTATTTTAAAGTACCACTTAAAGAGGGTCGGAGGCTGTAGTGATGGCCAGACGTGTCATTGCTGAGCTAACTACTTCTGAAGAGATGGGGGGTTTTACATTTTTGTCTCACGGACACTCAACAAACCGTTACACCTAAAAGAAGTGCAGATACATTACCCTTATATGAATAGACGGTTCGACGAAACCGAACAGGAAGATCATAAGCCCTGCACCATTCCTATACGCCATCGTACTCCATAGGTCCCCCGAAGTTAGGTCCGACGAACCCTAAGCTATTTTTCTCAAAAAAAAAAAACTAATGCATTACAAAAATTTATTGAACAATATAAAAATAAATTTAAAATACTCATTTCAATCCATTTTTCACAAAGTAGAAATAAGGGAAACAGAAAGTCTGACTGAACGATTAATAATGTAGTGCTAAACACAAAAAAATAGTATGTGTACGTTGATTGGAAAAGAACTTAAGCTCATAATGGTCTCTACTTAGCGCGTACGGTTGACGCCGTTGTAAGTGATGACGCTGCTTTTGGTTGTAGCTGAGGATGACGATATGTACTTAAAATTTTTTCCTTATTTTTACGTTTTTCGAAGGAAACTTTGCGAAATATTTGTATTTTTTTAAATGAAATTGTTGAAATATTTTTATTTTTTTGAATGAAGTTTTTGAAACGTCATGAATAAATATTTTAAATATAATTTGTTCTAATTATTTTTCTTTCTCTTTGGGGTTAAAACTGATGGTAGTTTCGTGGCCACAATCAGTTAGTTGCGACCCTATTTCAACACTAATTCCTCTTTCCGCAATAATATTTTACAGTACACAACATGCATATATTATATAACCTGCATTTTCACGGTCATTATTCAAAAGTCTCCACTTAAATAAGCACCTTGATTTGAGAACGATGCAGTAGGAACGGGTCGTTCTTATCCCTCAAATGTTTTAGCAAACTAATGAAAAAAACCTTTTTGTTCTCGAACTTTTGATTGTTTTCCACAAAATCACATAAAAACATTAATTATCTTTTCTTCCAATTTTTGGACACTTTGCAATGTATTGAGTTGGGCTTACTTGAATTTATTTGCCTTAGCTAGCTCCTGGCACATTACAAAAGAAATATATATTTAATTAAAACAAGTAAGGACATTATAGTCGGACAACATCGACGATTACATACCGTTGACCATTTCGCCCAGTACAGTTATTTGCTCGTTTTGGTATTAATATTGCAAAAGGTACACATTATTTTCACGCAAAGCCGTAGATTTCCTCTCCAGGTAAGAGTTTGCGCTTCGTGCAAGCGTCTATATTTGTGGTGGTCCCATAGACCCCTGTGGTTCCAATTGGATCCACTTAATTTTTTTATTTAATCACTATCACAAAAAAATTAACAATTAGACCTTTTGGCATATATCGGTTTACGTTTCATGAGAATGGTTACATGCGGTATCCAAAAAATAGACCTACGTGGGCCAAATTCGGCAAGGTAGACTTCTTTGTGAATTTACTATTATAAGCTAATTTTCATCGCAAAATATTGGACATTCATCCTTTTTACTACATTAAACTTTCATTTCTGTAGAAATGGTTATATGGGAGCTGGTTTAAAAAATTGCCCGGGTCCAAAATTTTCACACGAATTTCGAATACCTAAATACTACTGTTTAGCCACTTTTGTCAAAAATTTTGAAAATTACAATTTGTGGTCGAAAAACTGGCCGTGTGCGCCTGCATGCGAATTTTCAGTAAAATACCTCAAAAATTACGACCTGTATCTTGAACACAAAAATGTATGCACAGACATTAGATGGACAGACAGACAAATAGACAGGAATTGATTTAGAAAATGATTCTGAACCAATCGATGTAATGAAAGTTGGATATTAAGCTCTTCTGGGTGCTACACACGTCCACACTAACTTAATATCCCCTTTATTACCAGTGGTGTAGAATATAAAGAAATGATAACAAAATATGTTAGTTTTACTTGTATATGACCGTAGGTTAATGATCTTATATTCCTTGTCCGTCCGTTAATTCGCCGCTTTACTTGTCTGTTTTACGTCATTGTCCATTTTCTATCCTTCGTTTGTCCTAGCCCGCTAGTATAGACCAGTTTGTTTGTTAACTTATTATCAGCTACCATCGTTTCCTCAATACACACAGGCACACAAAGCGTATGTCCCCACCATTGCACTTGCCTGTTCAACACAGCATGATCTTTTTTTTGGTGTACGTATGCATAAACCTACACAGTCATATACGTATATATATAATTTTAAAGAAACCAAAGTGTACGAGATAAAAGAGCTAAACTAGTACTTATCTTAATAAAACTTCCTTCTTAAACCGTAACCGTAACTGGACGTACCACCCCTGAACTGTACGGATCAAAGCTATCGACCAGCATTTCCAATCGTCCACTTTTTCGCCTTTATATTCGCTGAAATGAAATCTTATATATGTTCCTTTGGTCTAATCAACAGAAAAAGAAGAAAAATCGTAATTTCTTTGTTTCTTTTACCTATTTTTAGCGAATCGAGTTTATTTAAAATCCATTTTTTAATTGTTAGAATTCCTTTTACTTGAGTTATGATTTCTTCTGTGTATAACAAATTCATATATAAATGCCTATAAATTAGGACAACGTCTGACAACAATCAGTAACAAAAGGCTAGTCTTGATAGCAGTAGCATTTTATTAATTTTATTATCGCGCCGTCAATTTTAATATTTATTTATACAACAATTTGCATTCGTCGTCTACGAAACAAATCAAATTCCGAGTAGGTCTTATTTCACATTGCCCACGTTTCACTTAGGGTAGCGCATGACCGCTAATAATATTCTTTCTTTGTATTACTGTCTTTCACTATTGCTAATGTAAATTACATAGTTATGGTGAGAGAGAAAAATATAAAGAGAGAAAAAGTCTGAAGTCTGTCTGCATACAATGATGATAGGTTTTGCTGGAGGCAATCATCATTGCTTCTTTGATCTTCACGTCTTTTAATTTGGCTAAGCTATTTGTTAACATTTGGAAGGAAATTTGTGAATTGAAATTAAAATCAATTTTGATAATAATTGTTGCTAGTGACAAATAAGAAGACAAACAGAGGAACAAAACAGCTATAAAAACGATTACAATAAGTGAGCATATGTTGTGGATTGAATTGAAGCGAGGATTGTGATGGACAAATCAGTAATTTACCTACATATAAGAGAACTTTTGGTTTAAGGTATATGAGTAAGTTTGTGTAGTTTTATTATCTTATTAGAAGTGTATCCTTTTGCATTAATATTAATATTGTATGTTAGATAAATAAATGCAAAGTAAAATTTAATCAACTTGAAAAGATAATTTCACTTTGTGGAAGAGAAGGAATAAGTGAGAAGAACATTGCGAACGGATAATTAATTATTAAATGTTAATAATTAATTGTTTGTCTACTTACGTCTTATTATGATTTTTAGTACTAAGCATTCTTGCTTTATGCATTTTTTTTTACGACTTTTAAATAGATTTTCATTCACACCAGTTTTTAATTAATTGTACTTTTAATAACGTTTACGTAATAAATTAATGATTTGATTTTTAAAAATATATATCTAAAAAATAATATCTAACTCAGTTTTAAATATTGTGTATTTTAACAAATCTTGAACAGTAATTAATTAAGTTTCTAAAGGTAATGAAACTTTAATTAGTTTTAAGTCTTAACCAGTCTTATATATATATACATGAATCTTCTAGTTAGTTTTATATGAATGTATATATTTGAATGTATATAATGAATGAATATAATTTTTATATATTTTTTATATATTTTTAACCACTTTTATGTATTTATAATTTTTTAATTAGCTTTATATCTACATTTTTATCCGTTTTCAACTTTCTACACATATTGATATGATTTTTAGCCGTATAAAAAAATCACAAAGAAATTTTTTTTTCTTTTTTTTCCCAATTAACAGAAAATAAACTTTTTAAAGATGACCGTTTCAGTCAAGCACTTGTTGGAGAATCTCTTCAGACAATTTCGTTTGCTTGCTTTGAACCAAACTAACTGTGCAATTTGTGCTCTCTCTATTGCCAGCCGAAACTTACATTTGCTTCGACCTTTTGCTTCGTGAGCAAGGATTATAGTAAGGCACAAACAGGCAGTTTTTAGTCAGTGTACCACAGACAGTCGGTCGAACAAGACGCAATTAGGTTGTGTACATTTTTTTAAGATTTCTTTTTTTGTATATTTGCATAACGCTTGTAAGCAAGTATATTTATACACATATATATATATATATACATATGTATATTAAGTGAAAGAAAAATAGGTAATAGAAGATAAAAAAATCAAGCATATGAAAAGTAAGAAGCCTCGAAATTGAATTTAAAAAAAAACACAGTCTCGGCTTGTTTTTTCACATAATTTCCAAGAAAAGAAAGAAAATGAGAAGAAGTTCAGGGTTTGATATGAGGTGATATGAGGCTTTGCCGTGTTTAATGGATAAATTCCAAAATGTTGGTCATTTTGAAAAAACAAATTATTTTATTCAGGAGGTGTCCAATGAGGTTGAAAAATTTAAGTCACTACATGAAGATATGAAGGCGCTCTCAAATTCAATTACTACCTTCTTCGACACGTTCAACGTTCAAAGGCAAAAAAAGAACACTAACAACAATAGGAAAGTAAAACAGAAAAAGTTTTTTATTCCAGTCTTTTTGTTAGTGTAAAATTTTGTTTGCTCTGAGAGAGATTTCGAGTTTTGCTTCTTCTGAGAATATACGTCAAAAATGTTGCCTTTTCTGAGAATAAGCGCCAAAAATTTTGCCTTTTCTGAGAATATGGAATTCGAGTTTTGCCTCTTCTGAGAATAAGAGTCAAAATTTTGCCTTTTCTGAGAATAAGCGTCAAAAATTTTGGCTTTTCTGAGAATAAGCGTCAAAGATTTTGCCTTATGCAAAATATGTTAAAAATTGTGCAGCAGAGTGCTTTGTTATTGCGGCCTTAGCGGCTCCACGTTGAACGAAGTTAATAAAATTCCCATTCTTTGAAATTTAACACTTGATAATCTCGTGATTACTTCACAGTAAGCAGTAGTTCAAATGTTTGTGCTACTCAGCAGGAAAAGGATAAGCTAATTTCCACACGTTCTTCTCTTAGTTTTAACGTCGTTGACTCGTAGTCGATAACCGATATCACGATTCGCAAATCTCATGTAGTTTTGGAGGGTAGGGGTTATTTGACGTTCGCCTTGGCCTAGCTCAGCCGATATCACAACTTAAATTAAATAATATAAAAAAAAAGTTAAAACTGAAAAAATATAAATTCGTTCGATCTTTGTCAGACCACCCACCGTTTCATGTCCATTGTCCCTTTGTTCATCGTTCTTTAAAATATTGCGGTTCGATATTTCATAGTCCTACCATTATGTACTTACTTTCGGCTTTTTTATCTTCACCTTGCCCTACCTCAACAAAATCACTGCAATCTCGTCAAATTAACAAATTAAATTACATCTTCGTAGCATAATATCGCCCTTATTACATTTTAAGACAATTAATTACTTTACATTTTTCTTACTACAAAATGATGAACACTTTTGTTTTACACACATGAAAAGCGGACCGTACTTTCAATTTTACGTGATGACATCTAAGCATTCACTTTTGAGCGGCGGCATTAATGGACGAATTGACTTAAGTGTCGCCCTATCTCTCCTTTGCTGCCTATTTTCTTTGCATTCTTTTTTTTTCGTTTACAAAACAATATGAAAAGTATTATATAGCGACTGGCCATTATACAAAGTGAATACCAAGGCCACTTGCCTATCTATCGGTCGGTTCTATCGGTCACTGCATTTTTAATTTTGTGCAAACAAAACGGACAAAAATACGAACATGTTAGCGAATTTCAAACAGGATTTTGTAAGAGGTAATCCACCATACACAATATATATATTTTGAATAGTAAGGCAGACTTTTATTTAGCTAATTTACTGGCTCTATGTGAAAAACTACATATCGAAAAGGTGTCCATGGAAATGATAAATATAATTCGAAGCTTATATTTGAGTAATAAAGTTTGGATGGCAAAGTGTACTCGCTGTAGCTTGATATATACACTGAAGTTAAATAAATATGTTTATTGAACCCGTTATTTACATTGCATTTGGGCAATCGATGTTATTTCCCGCCAGACGTATACATTTGTATGTGCAAATTAAAGCTTTAATCCTTGCAGACGACGTAGGCATACTTGCAGACGCGCCGGACACTGCAATAAATGATTAGTAAACTGAATAAGTGCTACATAAAGAGGAGCTTAAGAAGCAGAACAAATAAATGCACCAACAGTGTTATTACCTAAAAAATAGCTACGAGGTATGCCAGAACGCAAAAGTGATGGTTAAAAAGTATTGAATTGGAAAAACTTATAAAATGCAATGCGCATCTTAAAGGCGAGAGCTTTTCAATCTGGCGTTTGCAGCATTATAGGCTATGTGCAAGTGTCGTGTCACCGTTACGAAGATGTAAGTAAAATGGAAATCTCTTCCTACATTCATCCACTCTGAATTGTCATTCATGTGCTTATTTTCAATGATGTCGCCTGAATTACTAGTTTTGTTTCTTCGTTTATATTGCCAACATTTTAACTTCATATCAGCCGCGACTAACTCGTTTCATTATTTATGACTCAGCGTTTTGACCCTCTTCTAGTTGAAGGGTCTTTTTGGTCACTATTCGTGAGCCATTGCACAAAGCACCAATTTATTTATTTTACGTGACTAGTTTTTCAGAAAATATTACGGTCTTCCTCATTAAAAACAAAAATAATTATAATATACTGAATTATATAAAAAATTTTTTTCACATAATATTATATTTAAGTGAATTAAAAGGTGGAAATTAAATTTTATCCCGGCCGCTTGCATTCGTAAATTTTCATTTTATTTAAAGGTTTTTTGGCATTCATGGCACCTCCATTAAATTCAAACTCTTTTAAGAACTTCTATGTATATGGGGAAATCGATATTTTAGAAGCAAAAGTGAAAGAGCATGGCTTCAAATGAATTGACTACAGTCAGAGATAGATTAATTTTAAGGCTAAAGACTAGGACTGAAATGAGCATTTGTTTAAAGATAAGTACACGCAGACGCAAGGCGCAAAATTGATCTTTAAATACTAGTTCATGTAGACTTACTTAAAATTTAAGCCATAAATTTCTTAGCTATGGATACGGCGGGCGAGGGTCTTCCAATTGAATCGCTTTAGTAAAATAATAACTAGAAAAAAAGAAAGGGAAGATTGTTTGCTTAATACCATACATAAAGAGTCTAAAAGAATGCGGTATCCCCGCTTTACTCATAACAATTCCATGGGCGCCACCATATTGGAATTTATAAAATCTTTCCATAACTAAGGAGCATTTACCAGTTTTCCGTTACTTGGTCAAATTTACAATGCCAACCGGGTGGAAGTTTTTGATATTGTCTCCAGCTGGTATCACTCATTTTTTATTTTGCCTCGTTATTATTTCAGTTAGCTCCTAAACTTTGTTTGCATTTAGGTATATAATAATAAAACTTTAAAGTTCCGTTACACAAAATCCAAATTGACTTTTTTCGAAGAGAAAAAGGCGACTGAGAAAATCTAGAAAAAGTTTTTTTTTCCTTACTGGCTAAAGGCACTAAACTAAACTAAATGGTCAAAGCAAAACCCACTCTTATATTATAGAGACGGACTTTGGGCTATATATACAAATGTCACAACTTTTCCTTTATATCTTTACATTTTTAAATATTTTGTCGTTGCGCCACGCTCTGTTATTATAATAACAACAAACTGTGACCTATTAAAAAGAGTACCAAAACGCATGTCAGTTTTTTGTAGTGTCTCTTATGCTTAAACACCAGGAGAGGAACACCTGTTTAGCTGCTTGGCCGAAACATATGGTTTGTGATCTGTCGGCGATAGTACGTAGAATAAGGTTGTATTATGTCTGCTCCTATATATATATTTTTTTTCTTTTAAGTGTTCTTTTTCTCTTCTCTGTTATACTAAGAAATTTTTCCGCCACAACAGATGGTCACAATTTGTTTTTTTTTTAATTTCCAATTTTATGATTGGATCCCACAAGGCTACAAATGCGCGAAATCAATATGTCGTTTTGTTGGCACTAACTTGTGACTCTGTAATATTGTTTAGAATGCATTTGTTAGATTCGTATCAGTTGAATATAAGTTCTGTTTTTATTCAACTAAATGTGGAAGCAGGAAATCGAAAATGTTTCATGTCAAACTTCAAACATTTGTTTAAAAGTCAATAAAGAACAATTTTAAAAGAATTTTACGTTCAAATAAATAAACCAATTAACCACATATCTAAATTAAAAAGTCTTTCAGTGCAGTAAACAAATGTGTACGAGTGCATGCGGAAAGTAATAGAATCACTAGAACACGACACATGCAGAAATATCAATTCTATTTAATGTCAACTGCTTTGTATGGACAGATTTTCCTTTTTTTGCTATTTTTGTATTCACAGAATTCTTTCTATTTATCGATAACTGCAAAATATTTAAGCGCATGCTTCAAGTTTGTTAAAAAAGATTTTTTTTGCCTGAAAACGCAGGCACTGAGTGATTACCAGAATAATAAAAATTTTTGCTCTCTTTTGCAAGTAATCTACAAACGTAATATATTTTCTTTTAAAAAAGTAGAGAGGTTAGGCCTAACATTATTTGAATAAAATAGAAATATATGGTCAGTTAGTAAATACACCAACGCCACGATATATACGAATTAAATTTATGAGAAATGTAAATTTCTCATGCCATCCATACAATTTCGAATGTTCATTTGTGCGTACGGTAATAAAATCAATAACAAAAGAAAGGCTAACTAAAATTAATTAATAAATGAGCGAATAATGAAATGAAAAGCCAGTATAGGTGTACAAAAAAATTTAATAAAATATGTTGTAATTAAAAATTACTTCTGCACATTTATCACAAATCACTGATGGAAACGGATAATTGAATAAAACAATAAACATACATATGAATTCAATTGACCGGAGGAATTCAATTCCAAAGAGTTCATTGATTTTTCATTGACGATTGTAATTAAAGGTGGAAGGTCTAATTGTAGACGCAAAGGTTTTGTATTTCACCGGCAAAGAGATTGCACTTCTGAGCAACGTTTTCAATACCGTGAAATGCTGATTGTTAATAAAGTCTTATAAGAGTCTTCCATTTAGAAACTCTGCAGTTAAATATATTTCTCGCATTTCATATAAGCTGTCTGCGTTAACGAAGAGAACGCAGCAAAACACGGCATATAAGAACTCCCGTACGGTAAATTCGAACTGTTATTTACGTTTTCCTCTACAGTGTTCATGGTTGGATCATCAGAAAAATGCTGAGTTCTTAATGAAGTCGTTTGCGCATATTTGACTGTACTGCATATATGCTTACTAAAATTGAAACATCATGTAATAATGATACTTTTTCCCTTGCGAATGTATAATTAGTAATTTATGGAAGAAATACGGTTGTAAGGAAACTGAGCCACTGAAATATAATTGCTAGTAATTATGATTTCATCGAGCAATCTGGAATCGGTATGTATTGATTCGAAAAAAAGCATCGCTATTTTGTGGATTTTACTACATCTACGACTGCTTTATAATAATCATCTTTAAATTATTGCAGTCAGCTGCTCAACGGCCTCACACGGATTTAAATAATGAACAGAAATTGCTGGCATGTAAACGAGTAGGTCAGGGCATTAATATGGCTGTGGATCGTCTTATGACAATCGGCGAAATTATTGCAGATGGCCACGTGGATATTAAAGCAGATATGTTTGAATGTTGTAAAGACGCCAGAGATACGGGTAAACCAAAATATTTTTGTACATAGTATATAAAGAAAAACATTTGACTTGTCCGAAAAGTGTGAATCGAGATTTAAATCAATTTTTGTTTTAAGCAGCATATATTTTAAAAACGTATTGATGTATTCCAGCACCAGTTTACAGTTACTCCATTTTGCCATTTTTATATGGAATACGATTACCAATAAGAAATTCCTGCGTAGCCGATGGATGGCCCAAGCCTTTCTATGAATAGCAAAAGGAAATTTATATATGTGGGCGTACGTTTTTTCTATTTTATGGTTAGTTCTTAAAGTTTCTTGTCAATTATGCTTTTTTTGATTGCCATAGCTCTTAAAAACGGAAGTATAGAATCGTAAAAAAAGACGGCAAGAAATACTTATAGTTATTTTGCAAGGTCATCCTTCTCCTCTGAAGAGTCAAGGAAAAAGTAAAATCAGAAAACAACAAAGGGGAGGGGGAGGGGGGCGGGGTGTCCTCACTGGTATTATCTATCACGCAAGTCAATTGCATCTTGAAAAGAATGGGAGATTCAGAGCCGGCAAACGGTAAAAGTGTACGCCATTACGGACTGGCGCTCCAAAGAAGTTACCATGACTTGTCTTGCATATTTAATTCCTGTTACTTGGATGAAGAGATAGCTGTATGCGAACTGTGCTTTTGCGTAAGCGTCTGAAATATATCACATTTATGTATATGTTTCATAATCCATACACGCACATATATCTCGCGGACGAACATGTACGGACTTGCGGCAAATTATCTTTTTGTATATTTTGCCAGAACCTATTCCGCAATGCGCAAGAGTAGTTGTTGTGAAGTGATGGATAATCTACTCAGTATCCTGTGATGACCAAGTATGTACGCAATTTATTTGCTGAAGCATATTTCTTTGTATTTCGCGAAATCCATATACCTAAACTAAGAAAATTTTATTCATCATCGAATTTTTTACATCCAGCACATCTGTCTTGTATATACATAGAATGTGAGTAATGAACAAAGAACCCAATTTTCCGCTTTTGAAAAAAGAATTGTTCTCAGCTTATATTGTACTGATTTCGTCGACTTTCAACCTTCAAATGCTTTGCTGAATTTGCATTTGCGTGTCTACAGAGTGTGTAGTTTAACAAATTTATTTTTACGAATCAGGAGCATGAGTAAATTGACGCAGCGTTTGACGCTGAGCAAGGGTCTTTGTTCTCTGATGTCTAAAGCTTCCTGCTTGGTGTTGCAAAGAATATTTAACGAAATAACTGCTGCTTACAACACCAAAGGTGGCAGTGTTCGTTGCAATATTAATAAAAAGAACTTAACTAGATTTTAAGAGAGATTGGGCTTAAAAAAAATGATTTACTCGTTTGGGAATGCTGTGATTGTGGTTAAATTATGAAATTATATGCGGTCTTATAAAAATACTTAAAATACATCAGTATGAATAATTGCCTGGAACTAAAGAAGCTTTTTATGGAAGATCCCGACTTAGACACTAATGCAGTAAATTAATAATTATCGTCTGTATGATAAGTGTAAACAAACTATATCTCAAATGTGTGCTAGCAAAAAATCTATGCAGTCTACTTGTGATAATTGTGCAGAAACTTCTGTTGATTTAAGAGCTGGCAATATGAAGTTTCTCTTCTATCTTTTTAGTACAATAACATTACTAATGATGATAACAACGAAGTAACAATTTCTCCTAAACCGTAATAACTTATATATGTGATATTAAACGGCTGATAGCGATCTTTACAACTATTATTGCTGTTAACCACAAAACAATGAAAGCTGGTCCAATCAAAATTTTCATGAAATTTTCGACATCTGCAGATAATTAATAAGACAAATATCACACATCACAATTTCACACTTATCCAATACGATAAGGAAGAGCAGAAATAGAAGTATTAAAAACTTTCATCATTCTACTGCAAAAAAAATTAAAAAAGGGTATTGCGCAATGTGTCCAATGTACATCGTAGATTCACTAAAGATCTACCAGTATTTATTATAAGTAAAATAAAATTTACTTCTCAAAATATTCTAATCGTTGAAAAAAAACACAGACATTCCTCAATATTATCGGTGCCAAGGTCTTGGAAACTCAAAAACTTATTGTACAAAGAACATGAAATGTGTTAAATGTGGACTGCCTAACTAGATCCTGCACTAAAAACAGTGGTATTCACTCAAAATATGTTAATTGTTTGCAAAATCATCCAGCTAATTACAAAAGTTTCAGCACATACTAGCAACTTCTTAACAAGAAACTTCAAAACACTCCCGAGCAGAATAATAAAAGCTAATCGTGATATTAATTACTTCTATGATCGGGAAGAACAATATTCATTGCACACAAAGCAACACTCAGTTATATATAATGTTAATGAGACGGACGGCACCAATAGTCTTATCAACTACCATTAATCCGAAGTGATTAAAAATCATAAGCCTTTTTCAGAACCTGGAGATTTCATTGAAAAACAAGTTGCAATGACAAACGCTTATCAATATGACGATGCTCTTTGCGTCGAAGATGTAGTCGGTGTATAGAATGCCAACGTGCTTTCCAGTCACACCCACGAAATTGAAGTGTCCTTTATCAAAATTTTATCAACGTTCTTCTTAAGATTAAAAGAAAGAACTTATTGTGTCTCTGTAATACTAGTGAACTCCGATAAAATCGGATTGATAACTTTGAGTGACAATTTTTTATTAAGATATTTAAAGACACTAGGATATATCATTAGAATAAGAATTTTACGTTAGTGTACAAAAGATAACGGTAATTGATGATGAGGTAGAAGATTCCATAAATTTGATTCGTGAAGCTGAATTTAAATGTGTTCCGGGAAATTTTGTTGAGTGTAAACATCACGGCAGTTATGTTAGTGTTGAAGTAGGGGAAATGATCAGAAATAAGAGAATAATAACACGAAAATGGCGAAATAGCAAGAATCCTCTAGATAAAAGAAAGTGTAATAAAGCTGCGGAGACTCTATCCTTGTAACCTAAGTTTACAAAGCAGCAATTTCTTAATCAATTAATAAAATATTTGAAATGATGAATTAGGCAAATTGTTCCTGTTTGGAATTTTTGGACGTATAATTTGGATGAATTAGGCAAATTGATAAGTTTAGACATGACAGCAGGAGTGACATGCGAAAAGCAGAAAATTTGAAGCTTCCTCTAAAAAAGACAGCGTTACTTGCAATATAAACCGATGAGCTGCTGAAGTTCAGAAAAAAAGAAATACTATAAGCTTTAAAAAGTGTAGCATCGAAGTGGCCGTTAAAAAATGTACCAGATAGGGCTTTTTTAGCTTTAACTTTTAAGAATGAATTAAAGTTGAATCATACTCTAACTTAATCAGAATGCGCAGATGTAACCATGGTAGATAAGTCAAATAGCACAGAAAATGTTCTAACCTCATATAGAGCAATTAACTTATTGGTAACATTTTTCTAAGAGATTTGAACGAATATACTAGCAAAATTAACGCTTAATTTTGCAAAAGAACTTGTTGTTATTGACGGCTAGTTCGGTTTCAGCAATGAATATGGCAATGTCATCGTATTGTTTCGTAACAACAGAGAAGCAACTGAGAACAAAAATTACTGCAGAAAAGGGCTTCCATAAAGCCTTGTGCAATGTGTTGCTTTTCAAATTTAAAAAATTTTTTCAACTTCAATCTATTTGCTACGGAAATCTTTTCTGCAAAACAAATATTTTCATATCGAGTTGAAGGAAATGTATTTTCCGGTTGCTGATAATATTTTAACGGCATACGTCCCTATCCGCAACAATTGTGTAAAATATCTCGACTTACATTGATCAAAGCTTAGTACGGAAAATTAATATAAAAGCTTAACGTCAGCAATTTGGCTTAAAAGCCACATGACGTGGTAATTCTCTGAGAATGTCAACTTCATCTAAAATGTAACACCAGAGTACGCTCTAACCCATTCAGTAATTCTAATATTGCAAATATCAATCAATTGTGCATTTGCAACAAAATTACTATCTGAAAATACCAGATGTCAAAAACCCAAGTCATAAGATTCAATAATATCTAATGAAAAAGAAAGTTTAAAAGCAGAAAAGAAATTTAAAAGGTTGTAATTTCTCCTTAGATTAGTTCAATGAATCTTTCTGGTTTCTGTAGCTCTTTTTCGTTTATTTAAACATTAACAGAAAAAAAAAAACAATATTAGTGAAAGCGATGCGTTTGTGAACATCTTATTCGTCTTTTAAGAGTAATATATTTTTTCATGGTTAGTACATATGGATTTTCACTTGAAACTATCAATATACCCAAAAATATCTACAAAAACTCCGTACTCTTTTAATTTATATCTTTACGGCATTTATTGCCTTTGCTGAGTACCCCAATTCAGCAACTAAGAATTGTTGAGAGTTTTTTTACAGTGCAGTGATGTTGTTGGACATTTTGTAAAGACTAACTTATACTTACTTCTTTTATAATGAGTCCACGAATACTGATTCTTTAACCTACCAAGGTGGTGAAGACTTCACATTTTGCGAAGGGTTGCCTGAGCTCACCACGCCTATTTCATGACTTATGAGGCATAAGTATACATTAATAGAATCACGAAATCTCTCAATTTGTTTGCCGAGTGCTTGTTGAACGAGGACACTCAGATGTAGTGGACCCAATCGGCTCTTACTTGGATGAATTTGATTCTGCACAGTGCTTTGGCAGACAAAAAGTTTATGATGTGGCAAATCATTTGAAGTTGATTTACGTGACGTTTGCATACGAGTTGATCGCCTCTTGTTATCAAATAGTGTAGTTTTCCTCGCACTTTAATGACAGTGACAAATTTCCATTCTTTTTGGGGAGAAATAATTTCTGGCCCCAGCTCTCTCTCCCGGTTTAAATTATGTATACGTTTTCACTTCTGAAAAATTTTGTTGTGGGGTCATTAGGTTTGTTCTCGAACTGAACCTGGCGACTAAAATCTAGTTGTGAAGGTGAATTGCCAGTTGTTGCATGCGTACTTGGTCGGTAGGCTAATAAAATTTTACATAATTTTGTATTTATTTCATGTTTTTCCCTCTTAATAGTTTGCAATTTATTTTTAAGCATTTGTACATATCTTTCAGCTTGTCCATTTGTATGCATCAACCAATATCAAAGAGTAAGAACATTTGAGCCGGCCGGCAAGGTCTAGGTGAGCACGTTTAAATGGGACTCTTGCTTGTTCCTAGCAATGTTTAGGTGATTTTGACGGAGCAGGGTGGTGTTGTTGGCAATTTACGCAATTTTGTAGCCGTCTCAAAGTGTACTGTATGAAATTCCTGTAAAACTTTACTTTGTAACTTTGGTGGAATGTACATTCTCGTATCTCTTAGGACACAATCTTATTGTAACGAGAATTCAAATTGATGACTACCAAAGGCTAAATGCGGTGGTGCTATTCTGCCCTCTTAAGGACTTGATATTAATTGAGATATTTCAATATTATTACGCGTTACAGCAGTTAACTCTAATACAGGAGCTGAAAGTATTACTTTACATTACATCTACTTCGTTTATATATTACTGTACATATCCGAAACTGGCCGTCTTGACACAGCATCAGCATTCGTATTTTCGGTAGCTCTTTATACCCAGCACCGAGGAATGAGCGGTATATTCAATTTACCAGAACGTTTGTCCCGCAAGAAAGCTTCAGACATCCCACAAGGTATACATATCAGCATCAAATTCAGAGTCAATTTGAATGTGTCCGTCTTTGTAAAGTCTGTCCTAAGCATTCTACTGGTCGCAAAAATGAATCTATCGTGCTCATCTTTATAGAAACATTGAAAGTTCTTGCACGCAGGTTGGTATTGAAAATGACCCATATCGTTCAGAGGACACGCCTGCAGTATTACCTAAAGTGACACCTTATAAACGATAGCAGACAAAAATACAAAAATTTAAACGCGTATTACGCGCGATTTTCTACCTTTACGGAAACGGAAAAAATTGACCACGGCTACCGTGTCAATTTTTTAAAGTATTAAAGTCCACAAAATGTAATTTTTTTCCAACTCAAATTTTTTTAAAACGTGCAAAAGCAACTTCAGAAACTCCCTTAAGTATATGAATTCTGGCCAGTTTCAAATTTGAAATGCACCTGAGTGTGTCCATCTGTTCATCTGTCTCTATCGGTCTGCCTATCTGTTCGTCTGTTCAACCGTGCAATACCTGTGGTAAACATTCTCTCGTGAGTGAAAATGAAGAAATCGCGTACAAATTTGCAAAAGAAATTGGAAAAGACCTAAGCTTTTCAAAGGAATCGCTTACAGCACCTACGCGACAAAAACTTTGGTTTTGGAAGTAGAAAAAACCAGCCGCACCTACTTCTTATGGCATTTTATACATTACAAATTTAGATCTTTTACTTTTTTTTCGTTTTTAGGATAGGGGTGATGGGTATTACATCGGTCATGAACGAAAATAATTTGCTTGCTTGTTTATATTGTATGCGAAAATCGAATGCTTAAAAAAAAGTTGCGTAGCATTGTATGCTTGATAGTGACCTCATTGGTGAATGTATTTGATTTAATGGCTTGTTCTCTGTAACCAAAATAGACTTTCGGTTATAAAAATATCGATAAAGTTTTTTTATGCATATGTTTCCCGATCTATTTGACTGCAGCGTTGTTGGACGGATGACAATGTTTGTGAAGCACATTGAATAGGTTTCTTAGTTCTATATGCGAAACTGTGAATTATAATAGCGTCAACACGGCGAGATGAAGCGTCTGTTCTTTAACGCCTCTGCGCAACCATTGGCTCATTCAAATCGCACGTTTTCTTTAGCAAGTTGATAATTGGAATTAAAACTGCAATCAAACTGTGAAAAAATCTGCCATAATAATTCAGAACAACAAGTACATGAACTTTGTCTTTATTATGATAATAGATGCCCGCATTCATTTTGGTCAGTGACATTTATTGGTGAAAATGATAAAATAATGCGAAGTATCAATGTACACATCGGTCAAATTCGATGAATTTCACCTTCCCTTACATAAAATAACAGCTTTCCATTTGGTATTATCTCAATAATAATAAGGGTATACAGACGCTAATCATGGAACAATCAAAATTGTGTGGTCGACATTCATTACTATTGTTGTTTAATTGGAGATCTGATGCCGAAGCCTACCAAAGACTTTCAGTAGTTTATGATGATGCCGCTCCATAATATCCCCATTGTAGATTTTGGCTTCAACGGTTTGAAAGTGATGATTTTGATGTCAATGACAAAAAACGGCCTGAAGGATTCAAAAAGTTCGAAGACAATGAATTGCAACACTTGTTCAACAAACTTCTTACCCCTGAAAAAACTTTCGAACAGCTTACCAATTAATAAATCAACTGTTTCTAAACGTTTGCATGTGAAGGGAAAGATCCAAAAAAAGGGAAAATGTCTACCATACGAATTGACTGAAAATAGCATTTTTGACACTAGTTGCAAGAGTTGTCAAGTATGCACTGCTGCAACTCGAATGGGAAGCTCCACACCCAAGGTACGCATCAAACATGGCGCCTTCTGGTTACCATTTATTCAGATCGATGCAGTATGGCTTGGTTGCCACACGACTCCGAAAATTTGGAAAAGTGCAAAAATTGGTCGATCACTATCAAATCAATATAACTTCTTTTGACACGGCATCGACATTTTGTCAGAAATTTCGCAAAAAGTTGTAGAAAATAATGGAAAATATTTTGATTAATATATATTGTGCCAATTTTTCTCAAAAAATGGCTGTTTCAAGTGAAAAGTGACCAAAATGAATGCAAGCACGTAATAATAATGATAATAATAAAGATAATGATAATGATGATAGTAATAATAATATTTGATTGCATGTGTATATGTAATAGAACATAAAATGTTCAATTACTTTTGTTAATAGGAACATGGGCGCACTTACAGCAAGAATTTTTCTTGAGTCGTTGTTCCGCTTGTAAGAAAGCAGCCTTTCTTACCGTCTACGAACGCGAAAGACATTGTTGGTCGCATTTAAATATAATATCTGTAATCGTCTCTACCTTGGTTAAACTGTAAAATCTTACATTTGAACATCTAGTCTTGTTATCTTCTATATTTCTGAGTGAAATTGTAATGCAACCCTGCCTAATCACGTTTTTCAGCTTTAACTCACAAGTACTAACAAGGCAGATTACTTAAGTTATTTTCTCAAGTAAGAATTAGCATTTAAGTGCTAAAGTAAGTAAACACACCTCGTGGTGAAAGCTGTAGACATCAACGTGTTGGTATGGCAGCCAACAGCTACGAAAGCAGCGCGCGAACAGCGATCATTTTTTTAGTCGTTCAGCAGCAGTCAAACTAACAGGTAAGTCAAGGAGCCAGTATGTAGTTGTAGTCTGCCACCTTGTCCGTTCGGAACGAGGTCCTTAAAATAACAGCGTGCTCTTGCATCATTATTTTACAGATACGCGGCCCGAAAGGATGCCATAGCCCTGCCGCTAACCAGTGGTTGGGGGTTAGGTATTATCCGCCCGGAAGGGTGTCGATAGGGTAATAATGTGTCTTTACATCGCTACCCTGTAGGCTCTCGGCCAGTAAGGATACCCTAGCTTTGTAGCTCACCGGTCGTTAGCAGTTAGGTATTGTCCGTGCGGAACGGAGTCCTTAAAATAACAGCGTGCACTTACATTATTATTTTGTAGACTTTCGAAAGGATACCCCAGCCACGTTACCGTGTTTATGCCGAACTGTGTCCTTAAAGTAACAGGCATGCTCCTGCAGAATTACCTTACGGGCTCCCGGCCTGAAAGCAGACCTTTTAGGGACCAACCTGCTGAATCACTAAGACAATAATTTACAGATCATATGCGACAATTTCATTTTCATAATTTGGTTACGGGCGGTTCATATTTCTCCAGTTAAGATCGATGCTGCCCACTAAACATATGTTGGTTTTTCTTTTCCTAGTGAGTAACTTGGTAAATAACGCCATTTTGTATTCTTAAATTCCGTCAACATATATACAATTTTACACAAAAACAGGAAGGTTCCTTTAATTTACACAATTACATGCTCTCGGTAGTAGCATACTGGTAGGTCCCACAAAATTTAAATTAGGAACAACGTAGTTCTCCAACACAGTGGCCGCACATAAGTACGTAAGATTTCTTTGCACGGAAATCGAAAAACTCGCTTACCTGCATATAGTGCGTTATTAGTCCGACAATATTCCTTCCGCAGCTAGCATTCATTTGTGCAGCTTCACACCAACTCACGCTTCTATATATGCGTAGTCGCAGCTCCTATCAAGTCTTCTGCTTTGTATGGAAGGCACCGCTGGCCAAATTTCCAATGCACAAACACTTTAGTTTCTTGTTAAAGGCATATTTTTTCACTTTTCGCTTGAAAACGAACTTAAGATTGTCAGTATACTACTGGGGGCAAAAACTAACAAGACTGTATTTTTTTTTAAGTAAGCGCGCTATAATACATGGGAACAGCTGACATAAATTTCTAGATGCTTGCTGTGTTGGTTCACCCAGTATTTTTTTGTTTAAACATTCTTGTTGTTAGCGATTTTTAGAGTGGAGAAATCTATTAAACAAAAAATTTGCGTAAAAATTTGTGAAAAAATTTGCAATTAAAAATTTTATGAGTGATAATGATTTCACATTTAGCGATGTAAGTTGGTTTTATGCTTATGACCTGGAAATAGCTTAACAAACTCATGAGTGGCGTGCTAGAGGTGAACCCAAAAAACCGGTGGCACCATGATTGTTTAAACAACCAAAACTTACTACAAACTAATAGGAAACGTGTCTCGAGATTGATGTCAACTGGTCACAATAGTCGTACTAACCTATTAAAAAAATGTACATATTGACGTCGTAGTGCGTATGTTTTTAAAAAATGCGGCTTCACGAAGCATTATATTTCGCTAGCAACATTTACCCATAAAAATTATCATGTCCTAACTGAAGACATCTAACATAAGCAAACACTATGAAAGAAAATAAGAGAGAAAGAGAAAAAAACTGAAACGAACAAATTTTCTAAAGTTAATACAAGCGTGCGTGAGACTGCGCTGTGAACATGTAGAATATATGCATGGCAAAAATATTTGCGTGTGTTTGTGCTTCATTTTCAGTATTGTGCTTCATTTTCAATATGTCAGAAATTGTCACATGTCTATCTACTTACTACTAAAAAGTAATATCAGAATTATTTTTCCTAATTTCTACTGCATATACCTATCCTATCCGCCTAAGTGGCCCAGAGGCAAGAGTCTCGACTAGCAACTCAATATTCGCGGGTTCAAATCTCAAGTGCGGTAGAGTTTTAAATAAAGCCGAAAGCCCTAGATGCTTTAAGACTTTAGTTTTTAGAATTTATTCTCTGGCTAAGTTTATAAGAATAATAATAATACCTTCCCTACATATTTTATTTATGAAAATTTTTCATTTCTTCTATTTTTCCATTACATCCACTTGTAGAAAATATTTTTTATGTTTGTTGCATAATATATAATATTTGTACCGTATGGTTGCGTAGATCTCTGTTAGTCGAATTGTGTTCTGGGTTTTCTTTTCGTCTGCGATTTTTTGATTGTTTTGGCCTTTTCTTGTATTTGGCTCGTGTCGTTTCAGTCTTTTTGCTTAGCTGGTTATCGTGGATACCGTGTGTGCGCTTGTTTTCTTTATATATTTAAATACAAAAATAAAAATATTAAAAGAAACCGATTGACAATTAACATTTTCCATTAATTACTAGTGCCCAATTTTTTTCTAGTGAGTGGTTTCTTTTTCCTAAATTACTAAATAATAAAAAACTGGCAAGAAAAAGGCATTATAGTCCCGTGTCCGTAAGATAAAATCTCAAATAGGTTTCATTTATTGCCGGACAAATCACGGCAAAAAAAAATTGAAAATTCGCACTTTCCGGTGTTGCCAATCACTACCACCGTTTCGATTGACAAAAAATATGTAATTATTACTTCAATGGATGCTAACACAACAATTTCAAAAATCAGTCCTATCGCTATAAAAAAAGCCCTAGATAGTATTACAACGTATATAGATATAATCTCGAGTCTACACGATGGTAATTTACTGTTCCTCGCTGGGAACCCGCGGGCGACGGAAAACCTCTTAAAGTCAAAATCACTAGTTAACTTACGTCCATTTTCCAATAAGCTACACAATAAAGTCAACTCTGTTAAAAGCGTAATCTTTTGTTCCGTGTTTAAAACATGTACCGGACGAAAAAATATTTCGCGAAATGAGCAATCAAGGTGTAACTGAAGTTTATAAATTTACTAAATTAAATGGCGGTGGCAAATCTTGCTCCTTTACAGGACGGATAATTACGACTTTTGACCGCTATTGGTTACTGCAAACTATTGATGTGGCTTGTTACAAGTGTAAAGAGGAACTCTACATTCCAAATGCCATGAGATGCAAAAACTGCCAACGCCTGAGTCATACTCCGAAAAGATGCCATAA
This sequence comes from Glossina pallidipes, assembly GCA_000688715.1. Taxonomy (NCBI): domain Eukaryota; kingdom Metazoa; phylum Arthropoda; class Insecta; order Diptera; family Glossinidae; genus Glossina; species Glossina pallidipes. Next base: position 50,177 of record KK500174.1, on the reverse strand, counting down.
TGCACAACCTGGTGCTACGTGTGGTCTTCCTACACATGCTGAATGCTGTACCCGTAGTTTTTGCATAAATTGCGATGATCACCACTGATCGTCAGAAAACCGATGCCCACGTAATGTACAAATGCTTGAAATTCTACAAACAGAAAATTATTGTAGCACGGACGAAGCGTGACACAAGTACGGGGAAATAAATCTAACTGGAATCCAAAGAATTAACAAAAGTAATACCTATCTATACCTATCACTACAGCAACAAATATAGAAAAAATGAACACTTGTCCTAAAGTATAATAAATTAATCACCAACTCTCAACTCCATTCAACAAATTACAAACTGTAATGAATAAATTCTTTCACCATTCAATCAATCTTCAACTTCAAATTATTCACGCGTGCCCACTTCAAATGTACAGAACGAACTAAGTACCGATTATTCTGCTGGTAAGAATAAATTATTCACGTAAAATCTTACAGCGGCATTTTCGACGGAGACGCTGACATGTCAACATAACCTACCTATCTTTCATGTCACTACAATTAAATAAGGTCTTTAAAATTCTACAATGGGACATTGAGGGACTTGTTAATAATTTTGATGAGCTCCGTACACCCAACCTTTATATATTCCTTCGAGAGTCATTGTAGAAGTCCTTTTAATCCTATTCCACCCAAATCATATACTGGATACTTCACGAATGCTGATTAAAACTCATATTCCAAACAAGTTTTTATGAAATCCAATATCCATCGCAAACGTATTCGTTCAAGCTCAAACATACAAGCCATACCGATACAAATAATCTTAAATATTTCGTTATTGAGAAAAAGCAAAACGGATTTATGGCACCGCTTTAAAAGATTGCCTGATCATGATTATTTGTTATCAGTTATATAAAAAGGCCAATGGTCTATTCAAAAAGGAATTACGGAAATCAAAGTTTTGAACTTTTTTCGAAAAGAATTGATAAAAACACATCAACGAAAGTTGTCTCGAACAAAATAAACAAACTCAGTGGGACTTCAAATTCGAACGAAATTTCGGCCATCTGCACTGCCAATGGAACTTTAACTGACGCAGATGAGAATTCTAATTATTTTGGAAAAGTGTGGTGGGAATACTCCTCTGATAGCCACTTCTCCTATGCTTTCATACAAAATAAAAGGACTCCAACTTCTCTTTCAAATGCTATTGACAGGTCTGCCATGGTCCTGGAAAATTGCATATTGAACTTAAAGGGTATCTCTTAAAATTGAAGGTGAGTACACCTCCAAATTGTCTCCATCGCATCGGACTATCGCCCAAACTCTCTTCCATTTTGCCTCTCAAAAGCATTGGAAAAGATTATGGCATGTAGACAATCTTGATGTCTTGAGTCCAAGAACCTGATTACAAAACAACAAGTTGGCTTCAAGCGGGGTAGAGGTTGCATCGACGCTCTTTTACATATTGATTATTTTACAACCAAAGCAACTTCTGAACGGAAACATGTAACAATTCTCTCAACTGATTTCGAAAAAGTATTTGATAGAGTTGGTCTTCATGTTATTTTAAGCCTCATCAAAACATGGAACGTTGGGCCCAAATTCTTCTATATCAAATCATTCATGTCGCATAGGCAGTTTAAAGTTAGAATTAATAATCATCTCTCTGATTCTTTTCTACTAATGAATGGCATTCCACCAGCATTTCCTCTTTCTGTCACGCTTTTGCAGATCACATTCAATGAAATTAGTAAAATTCTTTGGCTTATATCGAGAATTGAACATTGTCTCTACACGGACGTTGTATAAATTTTAACAGCAGAAAAAGATAGCACGAAGGCAATCACCATCCTTGAATCTATTGCACGAGAGATCTCTATACGGGCAAACTCGTCAGATGCTAAAATTTCACTACAAAAATCAAATAAAAATGCACATTTATCGAAAACAGATATGTGATGCAGGAAATCGACTGATGCATATTAATGACTTACCATTACTATTGCTATGCTTTTCGGACGACGCCCATCAGCAATATCAAAATTCAAACTGGTTTCTCAGCTTTAAAAGATAGGCTTTATGAGTCAAATTTAAAATAGTCCACAAGCTCTTTAATTCAAACAAATCTATTCTCGGCGAACATGTGAAAAAGATTATTATTGCAACCAAAATTCAAAAGTCACCATCCGTAATTAACTATTGTTTGTATGTTGCAAAGGAACTGAACATTCCCTTAAAAATTTTCTGTAACTTTGGTCTTAAACTTCCATGGTTTTTGAAATGCTACCCCTTTGACATTTCGCTATCTATGTACAAAGAAAAGATATTTCACCTTGTGTCTTCAGGAATCTAATTACTGAAAAAACCCAAGTACTGGAGAGTAATGGTTGCATTCTTTTATTCACAGATGGCTCAGAATCTTCTGGTCTTCCTCTTGCTTGTGCCGTGGCATATGCTTCAGGACAGATTCTTGTCAAACACATATTTCACGAAAGTGCTTCAATTTTCACGAACGAAGCCAGAGCTATCCTCCACGCTGCGAACCTTTCCCCTGAAGGTAAATCAAAACTATCATTGTTACTGATAGTCTATATTAAAAGCAAGACGAAATGCTTCGACTTCGAAATGGACAACATGCGCCGATAAAGTTGAATTGCTTTGGGTCAAGTCATATCGGTTTATTGAGAAATGAGCAACCTGATCGAGCGTCGAGTTATCCTGCTTCTGCACCTCTAATTATGGATGACTTTATGGAATAGTTGGATCTTCAAAGAGAGATTGGAATAAGAGTTCAAGAGAAAATTATGGAAGAAAATCTACAATACTATCGTCAGTACTAGTCCTCTATTAGCCCTCAATTAATTCCACCTTTATATCCAACAAATATTGAGAAAACCAATATCAAAATATTTTCGAGAATTCGCCGTCGTCATACAATTGCAGCTCATATCAATACAAAATTTTACTTTATTAAAGCTATTAAGCTTAACATCTAATCTTCTTTTCTGAAATAGAACCGATAGCCTCCGACACTAGCGTTCAATGTCTTTTTCTTTTAATCTAAGATTTTATTCCATTAGCCTAAAATTATAATAATAACAATAATATTTTCTTAAATTGTCATAATTTTTCTACATGTCTATCTATTTACTACCAAAAAAGTAATATTAGAGCTACTTTTCTTAGTTTCTATTGCATATACTTTTCCTACTTATATAATTGTTTAAACTTTTTCATTTTTTCATCTATCAGATGTGCATAATGCGTACTCTTACACATACGTAATTCGCAAACTAAATTTATTCGTTTCAGCTCTTTTATTCTCTCTCTCTCTCTCTGTCCTATTCTATTCGCGTGTTCACATTGGATGTCTTCATCTAAGGCATGAAGGCGAAATGTCTTGTCTTATATATACATTGTTTTTGAGTTTCATTACGTTTTCTCCATAGCTGTAGTTATTGTTCATGTTGTTCGTGGATATTCTAGTGCAATAGTCGACAAATCGATATTTCTTCACTTTTATGAATCTGTTGCATAAGCTATTTTAAAAACGTAAATGCATACGTTGTATATAGAACGCTAGAGTATTCTTCTTGAAGTAATTTCTTTAATCATCTAATACTACGTTACACAAATAACAAAAATTTAATTTTGTTTATAAAGCACAATTTAAAATATTTATATTTTGCCTAATTTATGGAAATGCGGTCAATGATGCAAATAATTGTCGTACCGATGAACATTTGCAATGATTTCGCCGTTGTCGGTCTCTCGAACATATGGGTTGGACATTCCAAATAGCATTTTAATTGCAGTTTTCTTCCTTTTTCTTGCCATTGGAATCTTCCTTTAACGGTATATATTTTCCAAAAGAATTTCTTTTCTCTAACATTTAAATTCATAACGTTACGATGAGGAAATGGATATCTGGCTAGAATTGTTATTACATTTGCACATCCGTGTGCGCCAAGGCGCAAGGATGCCAATCTTTCTGATCCTTTTTGGCTACAAGATGTAGAGGGCAGGTTGCTGACGAACGTGAAGGCCTACAAAAACAACGCTTGATCAAAACATTAAATTCATTCAAATAGTCAAGTTCTTGCGCTAAACTCGGAAATTATTTTAGTAATCTGGTATATTGATCATCTATTGCGAAAAGTTTGCGTGAGAGATAGTTACGTTGTCAATCTTGTCAATGGACCAACCAATACTTTTCGTTTAATGTCTACAAGTAATCAGAATTTTCTTTGTGAATATCGACTATAATAAATATGAAAAGGAAACCTTTAAGTAGACGCAAGCGGACGACAAATCATTTTCTTGCATATATTTTAATAGTAGAACCATTATCTGTAACCAGAACAATGAAGGACGACCTTTTGCTATAAATAAACCTATTCACTGGACACACAGGAACCCCCGCAATGCTACCAGTTAAAATGTTGCTTAGTTGCTTGTATAGTGTATGGTATCTACCCGCATTGCATTTTAATATCTTGGCAACTAATTAAACCGTGATCATTTTTGTATAACTGCTATAAAGCTTGAATTAAAGATAAATAGAAGTCTCCTGTAAAGCTTGATCGGTTTTTTCGGAATCAGGTGCTACTTGGTCCAACCCAAAATGGTATATAAGTAGAATATTTGCGGAAGACGAAGTCTGTTGAGTCAAGAAAGTCCGATATTCACGCAAACGGCATTAAGAGCATATTAAGTATAATTTTATGTAAATTATAAATGAAATCTACGCTGTTCGCGACCCAGTGATATGAGCCTTGTTTAAAGAAAAATAGGGCAAATACAAGAAGACTACGATATATTATTATTATTATTATTATTATATTAATTTAGCCAGAGAAAAAATTCTAACACTAAAGTCTTAAAGCACTAGCATCTAAGGCTTTCGGCTTTTATTTATTTATTATTTTTTTTTTTTATTAATATTATTATTATTTTTATTATTAAAAAACTCTACCGCACTTGAGGTTTGAACCCACGACTATTGAATTGCTAGTCGAGACTCTTGCCTACTCGGCCACTCAGGCGGATAGACTACGATATAAAAATATATATTGTTACGAAAATCCCAAATCCAGTTAATGCTAACTAATTGATTTTTCCCAAGTAATAAATTCCCTAGTGCATATCCACGGCGCGTTATGCAGCTGCCGGCCGATGAAAAAGATTAGCCAAATAACAGATCGGGAAAAACTCAGGTGCACATGCGCGGCGCGTCATGCAGCTGCCGGCCGAGGAAACGATTAGCTGAAAGCAGGTTAACGGATTAAAAATGAAGCCATGAAGTTAGGTAATAATAACATGCTTGTAAAAATGTATGTAAGTAGAAGATTTGTGGAAGGCAGTTTAGTCGCACGCGAACATTTGAGTCAAAAAAGAATACTAAAATTGAGAAGTCGAGAGTATTGCCAAAGTAAAATGTAAATAATCCTAGCCTTAAATAATAGTTTGTAAATAAAGAAACTTGGAGTTGAAAGAATTCTGAAGTGCATTTCTCTTGAAAATAATATTCACGGTCTAATGATACGGACCGTATCGAGATTAGCGGAAATTCGTAACAGTATATTCTATCGGCGATGCTATAGCATTTGCGCACAAAACTGGAATAAATAGACCACACCCATCCAGCATTATAGTGCATCAAAATTTAGTTACCCTAACACTTATTTTGTAACATGCTAAAGTTCACCATTTTTCCTGCCGTTGCGGTCAGACAATTTTTCCTTCCAAGCACCTGTCCACCATCATTTGACAACGTGTACTATAGGAACAAGAAAAATCTTTATCTTTCAATGGCGTTGACTCTTCTGATAACTATGAAGTCTTGCATCTCTTTGCCGAATATTCAGAGTCCTTTTCAACTCCATCATTTCTAATAAATTTCTGATAACATAAATTATAGCAACTTGAAATTTTTCTGTTTATTCTATATGTCAATGATCTTCCACTGGTGATTATATCAATTCCTCAATGTATGCTGAAATTTCTTTCTTCCTTTACCGTGAAAGCGCGCTTCTATTTATAATTTCCTATCTCTGATTTACATAATTTAGTTACATGTTCCTCACGTTATTGTATGACATTAAACCATCAAAAATGTAAGAAATTTTCACTCTGGAGGCGAAATTTATATACTCTTGAATGTTTTCTCCATTTAAAAAAGTCGGAAAATGCAGATTCGTTCATTGATTTAGAAGTTTCATGTGGCCAATGACTCTGTTTTAATGTGCACATTGAACTCGCCATAAATAAAGCTAGATCGCAAGTGGACTTTATTAAATATATCCAGGGAATTAAATGAAACATATCTACATAATAGCTTGGTGACACCTATATGTGAATATGTTTTGGCCATGTGGTCTTCTACAAAATCCGTTCAAAAACACTTCTTGCTTTTCGCTATTGACAAAAAGGACTTTTTCTATAAAGCTTATGGGGTTTATAATTCTTTGAAGGTGCCTTGTGAAAATCTTAATGACATCCACAATTTAACCTCAATATACCATTCCCTTTGCAGGCTTGACATGTTTCGGATTGTTTTCTCTAATGGAAGCTTGAAAATCCCTAGCCCTCATGTAAAAGTATTACTAACATTCGCTTATGAAAATTAATATACGATGTTACGCATCTACGAATTTCACTTGCACTTTAAGCAATTACTGATATGACTTGTTACCTTTTACCTCTTTCCAGGTAACCAATACGATTTAAGTATCCATCTCGATAATTATCACAACCCCAGTGCCCCGTATCACCATGATACATTCAACGTGCGTGTAAGCGTTTTACTTCTCGTCTGCCAAAATGGTTATTCATGGCACCTTTACTGAGGCAAATTGTTTGCAAAAGCAAACACAACGTAATACATTCATTATTGCCATAGTTTTAAGTTAGTTTAATTTGATTATAAGTCATTTCTTTCTCGCTTCTAAGTAGCGTTTACACAATTTAAACGTGAGGAGTAGTAAAATGTATTAGCTTCTGGTGTTTTTTAAGTAGAATATTTTCGTGGTTACTAATCTGCTTGCTGCATTAAACCTGCCGATTGATATTAACTCATGCTTTTCACTAAAAAAGCAAAATCGCAAATTTTTCGCTGTAGTTACCCACTACGTTTCTATGTCCACCAATAATAGGCTTGGATCTTTTGCCAATGCTAACTACTTCAATAATGTACATCCAATTGACGTCACCACTTTTCGTATCGCTTATCTTAATTTTCAAGGTGTCAATCCCCCTTCTGGCTTCTTTAAATTGCGCTCTTTATAATAGACTTTTAAAAATTTTTCCATCACTGGGATTTGGTTCAAGAAAAATATTTCCAATAACGCGGTCTTAATTCCAGGCCACAATGCATGCAGAAATGCAGCACTGTGAGTAGAAATGGGGATGTCGCACTCTACGTATTCCAGAGTTTGAAGCTTAGCGTAGTATTAAACTGTTTACTTCAAGGACGTTGGAGGAGTCTATCCCCGATTCCTCTGCTATTTAATGGCTTAAATTGTACGCATAACTCCCTTGGAAACAACTTCAATTCCTAACGTCAATCTAACGTTACTTACCTTTTTCAGTTACTTATCTTTTTCATTTCCATAGATGCTGCCCGTAATGATAATGGTGATGCGTGTTATGATATCTACGTTTCCTTTGCGTTTCTAATGAACTTGACTTGTAACTGTTGTGACGTTATTTGTTCTCACAGGTTGGGTTTTAAAGTTGAACTGATGTTGTTTTTATGGTGGCTGATCTTAATTTTTTTTTTTCATTTAATAAAATTTTATAAACACAAAATACAGCTACAGCGAAGATTCCGCTGAATTGCGCAATTCATGCATTTGAAGACTTAACCCAATCACAATTCAAGGACAATTCGATCTGCGCGGTCGTAAAATTCCATCGACCAGCGTTTGATGAAGCCTACCGCTGGTCTAATATTTACAGAGTATTCAATACCCAAATTGAACCGAACTTTATGATCAAACAAAATACCTTATATACCTTACCTATATTTATATATTATATACAAGAAATATATTATATAATATATAAAAGTTGCGAACAAGTTCCGCCTCGAAAATGGCAGCTTCTTAGATATTTTTTGGTTTAATCACATAAAATTGGAGGAACACCGCGTTACCAAATTGTTTACGTCAGCTTGAAGGAAGCATGATTGAATTAACAGGCGAGAACAATTTGACGTCATTTGCGTACATGCGGGGATCTGGGCACACTCAATAGCTAAAGCATAGAATAAACAGAATCGGGCCCAAGCGACACCTTGTGGGATACCTGAAGTGACAAGAATCCCATCGGGTTAAAAAGAGTTGAAAAGCACGTAAAAGGATGTACCATCTGGAAAGGAAGGCAAGAAATCAATAAAATATGGAGGAAAAACTAAACGATACAATTTCCATAATTGGTTACTTCTATCAAAGGCATTGTTTAAGTCAGAGTCGGGGAGGAATTTGGAGAGATTAAAATAGCCTAGTCCCCCAGAAGCGGGAGTCTTTCCATTGTTTTTATTTTTATCCTTAAACACACCACTGACCGCAGGTCCGCAGGAGGGGTTTCCCCGCAAGCGATGTCACGACACGGTTTAAGACGGTTACCTTCCTTGAAGTTACACTTTTTGAATAAATCCTGTTGTTCGTTAAAGCTGTCATAAAAAGGAATTAATTTTTTGGATAAGCCCTCGAAACCACGCTTGGTCTGAGAGATCAAAGGGTTAAAATTGATTTTTCAGGCTCTACAATCGGAGCAAGAGCAATGGATCCCCTTTAACGAGTTATTCCATGCATCAATTACTCTTACCGATAGTCCAAACCGTTTATCGTGAGCTATGCGCTCACAAAGCCAGCATGCAATAAATTTGTCCGAAACAGGTGTAGACGCAGAATTTGAGTGCAGACAATCCATACCAGAATTTAATGCAAAAAACCAATCAAAAATGTTAAATGAAACAAATAAACACATATTTATAAATACAAGTATAATCAATTAAGTAACAAAAAATACACGATATTAGTAATGCTATTGTTGGCGCTGGTAACTGTTTGTACATCATAATAAATTCCAATTAGATAAGACCAGATCGCTTTTCTTCGGTTATATTAATTTTGTTATTTTCGTTTTACCTTTAAATGGTATGGGAATTAACTTTAAAAAATAGTATTGCTGTGCACTGCAAAGATGTAATTCTTGTCTATTATGTGCGCTAACAATTCTACTGTTACTTCAGCATCGTTAATCAAATCTTCAAATCCTTTTTGTCTCTTTTGTTTTAATTTTAAATCAAATCAAAAATACATTCGCCATCCTCGCGACTGCAAGTACCTTTCTGCCTACCGCTACAAAGTGCTCGTTGCTAAGCACTTAATGCGATGATTTTGCAAATAGTTATCATTGGTTTTTTGTATTGGTATTTGGTATTGTGTATTTTGTACTTCTGGCATATGCAATTGTAAGATCGTTTTATTTTAACCAAAATAATTGAAAATGTTTGCAAAAATTTTTCCGAGAAAAAATAAAACAACACCGACTGCGAATACGGTTGCTGATGATTATATTAGGGCAGTTGTGGCGATTACTTTTGTTGTTATTTCCATTTACTTCACCAGCTAGCTGTACTCATATGTATACGCATTTCCATATCAAGTGTTATTGATCTAAATCAATGCTTTGGTTCGAGTTGTGACCAACAGAAACTGAGGATATTTTTCTAGTTTAAACACTAAACATACTTATAAAATTGTAGATCAGCGACAATTTGTAAATTCGCAAGAAGAAACTTTCTAAGCCTCTTTTGCTGTACGTTTGATTATTGTTTATCATAGAAATATTTTTCTCTTATGTCCGTTTTAGATTCTAATTTATTAGAACTTCAACTAATAACGTATTTAACAAGACATCTATACGAGAATCTTAAGGGTTTTTTGTAAATTTTTAAACCGGTTTGTTCTTACTTTCAAAATTTAGTTTTGACAATTTTTTTTTGATACATTTATTTATTTATTTATTTGGTTCACAAAACACAGCCGTTCACGGTATACAAAGAAACTTAGAGTTACTTATATTGTAACTTAAATTTAAGTTAATAATATATAATTTATTAATAATAATGCAAAGTTATTGTTATTTATTATACATTCACACCTAGTCAACGCCATTCATACGCATACCATCTTGAAATAAGTTCATTTTGCAAGTATCTTGAATGAATTATTAATATTTTGATTCGGCTAATCAAAGCAGAAAAAGAAAATAAATGTGTTCACAGGCAATGTAAAAAGGGTTAAAAACCTCATAGCTCGAACGACAGAACGGTAAGTTAATTGGGATAAAGCACTTTGAAGCGGTTAACACAAGGAGGAATAAGAAGGCAGGAACCCCATTCTATCCCACGTCAAGCAAATATAAGGAATTATTTCTGCACAGACTCAAAAAGCCAGAATACTTCTGGCTTTAGTAACCATCGGGTGTGTATACAGATGGAAACGATGTATGGAATCGAAAACAACACCAAAACCTGTAAAATACGAAGTATGCTACACGTAGTCCGTAAAGGCGAACTTCTAGAAACTGAAAATTTCTTAGATTAATTGCCATGAGATTTACAATACTTCAAATAACGTTATGGCTTCTAAATATTGTTTTAGATGATCTGGCATTGTACCAAAGTCAAAGAGAGCTTCACATCATCAGCATTCATTATATGAGTACTAAATCACAGATGGAAAATCATTTTTGAATAGCATGAAGAGAAGCGGCCCGAGATGGCTTCCCATGAAACAATTGTTTCTCCAGATAAAATACTATTATAGCTAACACGTTCAACACGATCTTTTAGATAAGATGTCCGTATTTAATCAAGATGTTCGTAGACTCTTTGAAGATATAACACGGCTGTTCTAACGGATTTGTTACTGTGGATCTCCTTGATGTAAACCCATGTTGATATATTTCAATAATAATATTAACCGAGCGTAGCAAACGTCTTATTATCAAGCTCTCAAAGAGCTTAGATAGCATTTTAAGCTTGGCTATACTCCTATATTGTTTGTACAATCTCTTTCTAAGATGGGAAAAATAAGGCTACTAAATATACCGGTCGGAGAATGCAAGAAGGTGTCCCATCTGACTAAGAGTACTTTATCTCGAATTTCTAATTCTTATAAAATTTTGTTAGAGAAAATATTATACGTTTGAATGTCAATTCAGTTCAGTATTAAGAAGCCATACCCACGATCTAACATTGACAACATTGTTATTGTTTTACAACAACGTTGTTACATGAATTGTGTAAAATGCTCAATCAATGTTCAATATAACTGTTTACAATATTTTTTATATCTTGTGAACGCTTTCTGTCTTATCTTTTTTTAGAACTGATCTTTATTCGACATATTTGGTCTTTACACTAAATAACGAGCAAAAGACCAATTTTATTTATTTAGTTTATAAAATCCCAGTTATGATAAATTGAGGTCTTTGATTCTTTTCTTATCGCTATGTTTTTTGACTTTCAGAAATAAGCATTGAGAGTTTCTAAAGCTTACGCACACAGACAATCCTCTCCATAGAATAGCATAACAGCAAATACAATAAGTAATAAGTCTTTGCAGGCATATAAAAGAAGATATTTGTTGTGCTTTTGTACATTTCTTTAATAGGTCCCGCAAAGCAGTTGCGTTGCAAAACTAACTTTCATGTAATTGCCATAGTAATATCTAATTATATTCATTATAAGCCCCACGTGATTCAAAAGTTAATTTTATTATTACTTTTTGGGATAAAAATAACGATATTTTTGCTCGTTTGGCAACATCAATCAATTTACTTCAAATTCCATAGGAGATTATCATCATTTTGTGTAGTATTTAAATTCTTATAACTCTTGTATACGTTTAATATGCGTACCTTTCTAATATTTCACTTAGTATTGACTTAAACCAAATTATTTTCACCATTTTCCTGCAGACAAAATACAACTTCCATACATTTCCAACTGCAAATCAGCAACACAAAAATAGTATCTTGGAATCATTATTTCTTATTTTGAGTTTTTGGTGAAATTTCACTTTGCCGATTCTAAAGTTTACTTCTGCTGCTGCTGCACACTGAATGCCAAAATTAAATATTTAATTTCGAAACATGGCTCCTCGTATTACCAAAAAAAAAAAATTTGCGTGAAAATGCATATACATAAGTGATTTTAGAATTTGGTAACGATCGATATAAAAAAGTAGTTGTTAGTTTTGGGGTATCCCACCCAGACTTCAACTTTGAATATATATCATTTTCTTTTTATTTTGTATAAAATATTAATACATCAATATATGAATTTACCTATAAAGAATGTATTATTTTGTAAAATGAATTGCAAATCAATTCTAGGTTTGTATTATATATATAAAAGCGAACTTTTTAGTTTTCACAAAACATCTTAAAGCGGATTCATTTTCCATAATTTTATTTCATTACAATTCAATTGAAAGTGCAGAAAATATTCCGGATCTTACTTCCCCATATATTCGCCTCAAATGGGAGATCTCTAGCAAAATGTCCACGTCATCGTCAGCGTAAGATTCGGGAGCTGGAGAAGTTAAAACCTGAATCCCGGATTTTGCACTTTATAGTGCACTCAAAAGGTGTGAAGAGCTGCACGTACATTTGCAAATTCTTCCATCGTCCTTGGAACGTATCTGTTTCCGCTCTTCTATTAAAATACGCCATCGACAATGAAAGGTATATTCATTTGTGCGCGTTTATGAAAATAAATGTGGGTTCCGTCTACACCTGCAATCACTTCAATAAATATTAGAAGCACTTCAATTGTAGTTTATTGTACAGTTACGTGTGATATAAACAAGGAAAGCGCAAGAAGTTGCTTGCCGCCAGGAATACATAGTTTTCTATAGAACCATATTTTGTCTTGGCATTAACATCCCACCGAACCCATTTTGCGGAAAGTTTTTCCCACTTCTTGTATAATTTCTCATGCAACATCAGAAATAGTGCTCCGTGCAACGCTTAAGTAAAGGTTGCTACCCGTCAGCTATTGATAGCCTCTAAACCCTAACAACTTCAAAATAAGGGCTAAACTTATCACCGGAGGAATGTAGATTGCTCTTATTCCTTCACTCGCACCAATTATTTCTGGAACGTATTCAAAAGCCTCTTTTGACAGGCGAAACTTTTACAGAACGCTATATCGTAAGAGGATTCATCCCGCAGAGCGCTTCTACGTGTTACAAGATTTCTTCTCTGCCAATCTCGATGTTCTGCTACTGCCAAATAACATGATAAGAGCAAAAGAACTATTCCGCCTAAAATGTGTATATTTTTCAACATTACTTGATTATTTAATAACAATATTTTACTTACCGTTTTTAATGTTTTGTTGAGTAAAATGAATTAGACCACAAAAACAATGAACTGTAAAAAAGCCAAAAAAAACCGAGAATACATTTTCTTAACACTACAAACTGCAATACACTAGGCCAAAGAAAAAACAAAATACTCGTTTTGTTTCCACTTTAATCGATATAAGCACGTGCAAGACAAAACGAAATGTGCACACAAAGTATGGTAGTAGTAGTAGCAAATTGTGCAATTTGAACAATATTAAATTGCAAAATACGAAATTTAAGCTAATTCATAAATGATATGTTGATTAAACAGCCATGATGCACATTATCATCCTTCCGGTTCTCTATTATACCATATAGTCAAAATTCTGTGATTCTAAAGCCATTTGGCTACGCTGGAGTTAATATTTTTCTTATTCAATGTCAATGTTGATAATTTGCAGTCCGTTACTACTTCAATCTCTGCAAATATATTGCGAATCTCCGTAGAGCTTAAATAGTAGCTAAAGTCTCCTATTCAAAGCTATGATATTTAGACTCAGAATCACGCGGACGGTTTGAAAAATAAAGCATCGTTCAGCAATCGTTCTTCTTTTAGCGTAAGATCGGACAAGATCCATAACTACTCACATCGCAAATGCAACTCCGCTTCATCCATCGGGCCATTTACAGAGAGGATGTGTGCCTCAATTAACTTACTTCTCAACAATTCGACCCACTTTCTCTTTTCGTTACCAAAGTCCAAATTCGCATTCTTCGTTGCCAACTTATAAAGATTTAAAGCCATTCATGCAGAACCCTTAATGAACTCCCTAAATTGCGATTACAAACGCGTTCAAAATTCTAGTTTATTCTTTAACAGTCCCTCGAAAACTGTCGTCAGAACTTACAGGTAGTCCTCACGTTCTCCGGCGTTATCATGGAATTATCCATATACAAAGGTTTTTGTCCGCCTAGAATTAGATGAGCTATGAGATGCAATTTAGATTAAGTTTTAATGTAACCTTATTGAAATTTCTATAATCAGCACACAAACGGAAGTTCCCTGCCTTTGTTCTTGCTAACGCTCTTCGAGATTCAACAAACAGCTGCAATTATCTTATAGTATTTTACATTCCAAATTCGCATTCCCAAAAAAACGAAGGCACAAGTTTCAGTACAACACTTATTAGACTGGTCGTATTGATTAATGTTTCCAACCGAATTTTGAAACTATTCTTACTTTTTTATGATATATGTGATGTGAATTTCTTATATAACTAACCGTTCTTTCAATACGTTAAAAGGTTTAATATTAAATCTTCTTTCCAGCGGTTCTCAACACGTTTATAGGTGTATATTTTTATACCATGCGTAACGATATATTAAGCTTCTAGAGCTACAACACCCGCAAGCAATTGACGCACCGATCGTTTCAGAAGTATGTTCTCTATCGATCTAAGCATGTCTGTCCTTCCTTAATTGTTGTGTTCAATCTACAGGTTGCAAATTTTTGAGATATTTTTATGAAATTCCGTGCACCGACCACTCAAAAATTATACAAATATATATTTAAAACATTAAACTAAAAATTATGTTGAAGGAACAAATAAAAAAAATTACGAAGTTTAATGTAAATTGATACGAAGTCAACATTCGCGATCTTGATCTAGAAATTCTATTTTAAATTTTACAGCGCGCGTCATATTTATTTTCTACGTTCCCTTTCAATTAAATAAAAACTGCTCAATTTCTAACCACATCCGTTATGTTAGCACATCTGTTTTGTAACGTTTAATGTAAGTGTAATGAACGTTTAATGTAAGTGTAATGAACAGCAAGTGATCGGTTTTAAAGAGTTCGGAAACACTGCGCGCGCCCTGTGGTCTTTTCTTCTGTTTATAAATTATCTAAATTATTTTCTATTTTAGTGTTTTCAATGGTTATAAAGCCTAAGTAATTGCAAAACTTATGATCAAGTTCTCGAACTACCCATCGAATTGTTTTTAAATGTTGATATCATTTTGATTTTTGCATCAGTTCTGGTTGCTCTCGTCAAAAAATTTCTTTGTATTTTTTTGGGTCATTTGGCTTGGTTTATATTCGAGGCCATTGCTTTCAAATATTCCTCGTTGTTGTTATTTATTCTGTTCAAAATCTATATTTAAACAACGCATATCTATACTTGCGAGCACAGTGGTGATCAGGAAGAGTAATAGGAAAAGTCGGATGGAGAATGGGAGTAATGTTTGTGAACGTTCGACTTGAAAGAGGAAACATGAGGTACGGCAGGAAAGACCACCGTAGTGGGTTGTTCCAAAGGCGGGCAGCACGGTTAAAAAACGATGAGTCGCAGTGGTCTGTTGTGCACGTAACTCCAAGATGGGTATGTGAGGACTTGTAGTCCTGTCGTAGGATTTAATTGGACGACATATCTCTTTTATGTCCGTAGAACATTTGTCCTAAATTTACATGTATATAAGCGCAACACAGCCCACGTTATGCTCAAGGGTATTGAGAGTTCTAAACACAGTTTCGTCGCTCATGAGCACCTGAGGTCTTCACTGTACGCGAACCCTCAAGCAAAGTTTGAAGGTTCCATCCCACACATGCGAGTTATACTTTAATCTTGGCTGCATATAAGCGCTGCAAATGGTACGAATGTTGGCTGCAGCGAGGTATTTTTGCGCCATTTTAAAAAATTTCATGTCTTTCAATACTTCGAAAGTTGTATGCTCCGCTTAACGAACTTCATTTTGCATTCTCACGCCCAGAACACAAACGATTGCCGAATCTTCTACATTAACACGCCCAATAGATAAAGGTTGTTCATCACTTTTCTTGTGCGTTAGGAGACACCTTTGGTTTTTGGTGGCATTAAAACCAGCCCTATTTACCGGACCTCATTCTACAAACGAGTAGATGGTGGTCGTGTTAAGCAATTCTCAAATGCCATGATCTCTGCTTCGCATCCCTCTGGAGTTGTATGGGTCGAATGGCGCAGGAAACTTTTGTTATGGACACTAAAATCGTCAGCAAGCACGATTTCGCTTTTCGAGTAATTTTGCAATATGACAGATATTCAGATGGATAGGGTGTCAAAGCCGTTACCGGAAACCGTCCTATCCGCGTTTCAGCTTCTACGCACAAATCTGAAATGCTACGTGTATGTAAAATATTCTTGCTGGCATTGGAACAGTACATCGTTACTGATGTATATCACAAGACCTCTGTGCATATGTAATGTTGAATGACTTGGTCCTCAAGTGAGTGGAATAATTGACCCGACATACTCGCTCTTTATGTGACACAGCTGAGTGAAAACAGTGATAAATGTGATTTCCACTACCTGGGTCTTACAAAGAGCGGGTATATCGGATCAATACTTGTGTATGTGTGCGTCTACCGCGAAAAAATTTTCCCGCAGTCCACGTGATGAATTCTCGAGGACAGTTCTAATGTTTCGATTTAAGGGTAATATTGAACATAATCGCAAGATTGCGCCGGATCGGCAAGAGTTAAGCCTTTGCCGATTATGCACTCACTCTGGGAGCCACGCCCAATTAATTAACCGCGCTAGTTCAACGTGTTTTGGGGGAAAGATTTAGTTGAGACTGTTGCTTTGCTGAGGTGGCGACATAAAAGTCCTAAGCGGCTGTTTATATCGGTTTATTATTATTGTTCTGTCATTACTATAGTTGGTGTTGACACTGTTGTTGCTGCTGTTATTGTGTTTATTTTTTTGTTTGTTCGGCTGCTCCTACAGTTTTTGTTGTAGTTATTGTTATGGGATTATTATTGGCGCTCTTATCGTCATTACTTCATTGCATTTGTACTGACGTTGCTATTGTTGTTGTTGTAGACGAGGATATTGCAGCTTTTGGTGTAACATGTTTTCATCGTCAAATTCGGCAAAGACATCGAGGAATTTGGTCATTTTAGAAAATGATATATTACAACGTTGAAAATCATTAAAATATAGTTGCTCGCCTGGACCTGATGGCATTCCACTGTGCGCACACACATCATGCTCTGATGAGCTAAGTGGTGTTATCTCAATGATTTTAAACTAGGAAAACAGGTATTTTCCCTTCTTGTTGGAAGAGTAGCTTTTTTATCCCTCTTCACAAACACGGAAACAAACATCTCGCGGGGAATTATAGAGGTGTTGTCAAATTGAATTTCTTAACTAAATTGTTTGAACAACGTTGCTGATCAGTAATAATCTTTCGCTATCAATTATTATATTTCTATATTTCTATAGCCTCCTAAAGCGAACATCAACCATTACAAAGCTCTTAGAGCATATTGGTCATGATTTCAAGGCTCCCTCTAATTGCTCTCGCAAGGATGTCATATACAATGATTTTAGTGAAACGTTTGATTTATTTAGCCTTACATTTTTGAACGTCAAACACCAAGCCTCTATCTTCCCTTTATTATTATCTTATCTCCACAACAGATCGCTTAGAGGCCACTTAGGACCCTTTCTGTTTTCCTATTGACCTCCATTCGTTGATTAAATCCAGCCATATCGCACTTACGATGTTAAATTTACTTCTCCTTTTACCTTTGAACCGCGCTCGTATCTCCTTTATCCTCACTTAGATAACTTAGTTACGCAGTGCTGACCAAATTTTATGAAATTCAATTGAAAAATATATAAGAAGGTTTTATTTTCAAGGAGGACTTCATTTAATAATGATTATTTTATCGATTTACGAAAATTAGAAAATGAAGATTCGTTCATGGATTTAGTTGTTTTATTCGACTATAAAGTACAAATCGGCACATGGAGGTCTGTGTAAAGAAAGGCAGGGCGTGATTTTATTAAACGGTAGTCTAACGAGCTTGATGACCTTTCGGTTACAAAAAGTGTGTATATGAGCTTAATAAGACCAATATTGGAGTGTGTCTCTGCCTTGTGGTCACCATACCTTTGGATTGTAGATTCAATAGAATCCGTTCGATAACAATTCTTGTTCTTTGCTTTTACACATTTGAGTTGGTATCCGTTTGTCTACTTGCCTCCTTATGAAAATTGATTGTTTTTGTTAGTCTAACCGTCGTTTAAGAAACGTAGGTTTATCCTTTAAGTTGATTAATAGTACTATCGATTCGCCGACATTAGTTGGTGAGATAAACTTCAACGTTTTAAACTGTTTTTCAAGGAACTTTATTTTCATAAAGCTAAAGTCAAGATACATATAATTACGAGCTTTTCAATGCGTTTAGAATCCTTTGCAAAAATTTAAATGATATCTATTACTTAACCAGAATGTCAGATTCTTTAAATTCGACCAAATTAACTCTCCTAAATAACTGAGCTTTGCCTATGTTATTCCGAAATTATTTTGAAATATTTTGCCACTATTGTCGGTTACCCAACTTTTACATATTTGTAACAGCTTAGGGGTTCATTCTCAACTCGGATTTACACCGACGGCGGGTGTACTTTTGTGATGGATGGATGGTTTTTTTCTTTTTTACTTTGTACATGAGTTTTGTTTTTTTTATGTTTTTATATTTCTTGTATAGTTTGCAATACTTAATAATACTTAACGTAAGAACTACTTCAAAGATTTCGTCTGTTAATTTATTTTAACTAAATTTCATGTGCAAATAAATAAACAAATTATTACTTGGTGGGATCACAGGTTGTTTTGGTAGATTTTACTTACGGCTTACGGCGGAAGTGGTAAAAAATTGAGAAAGAATTTCTTGTTCTGTGCTAAATGTTTAGGTTTTAATTATGCTTTTAATGTAAAAGCACGCACATATATGCAATAGCGATTTGCTGACTGGAAATATCTACTCTTTGCGCGTGTATCTATCCAAGAACTAATCTAATATCCACTATGCTACACTATATATTATTATTACAATCAAATTTTTTTCTAATTTTTTTCTTTTTAAAGGAAAATCAATTGAACAGTTATGCATGTCGATCGATTTGAATCTTGAAGGACTTAGTAAGCCGTTCATCGATAACGCAGCTATTGCTTTAGCCTCACGCTCTCTTCTTGCTTCCATAACTCGGGTGTTGTTGTTGGTAGATATTATTGTGGTTAAGCAATTGCTTAGCTTTAAGTCAAAAGACCCAAGAGGCCCTCAAAATCTGGAAAGCGTTATAAATTTTTCCAAGTTTGTCCAAGCCTTTTCGGCTTTTGGAGCAGAAATTATTGAGCTAACCTGTTTGACGGGTAATATCATGGGCACTGTGAAAGAGGAAACACGTCGTACGGAGATCTTTTCGGCGCGCCAAGTTCTTGAGCATTCTGTCAAAGTGTTGATCACATCGTCAAAAGTATGCCTAGTTCATCACAATTGCATTATAGCTCGCGAGAATCGTAATACTATATTTTGTCAAATTAGACGGGGGATGGATCATATTCATTTTATTGTTAAAGACACAATTTTGGAATCAGAATGGCAATCGACGAAAGCGCATTTCTATTACCATCAAAATGATGACCGAGGTACCATACAAGCGACAATACAGCACTTTACTTATTTGATTCAATGCTGCCGTTACAAAGCGAAACCCCATGACGGTTATTATAGAACTGAAGGCAACCATCCCCCGTATCGCAAGGAATCAACTGAGAAGCACTGGACTGTTGACAATAAAGCTAAGAAACTTTACGACAACACCTGTTTGCCCGAAAGTGATAGTTTGTTGAACAATACCTACGGCTGTGAAGAATATTTAAATAACGCCAAATACAAAATGGATGGTAGCACCATTATTAGAGTAGAGAATGACCTTATTGAAAAGTTGCTCATATCTTTCGATAAAATTCTAGAAAATGTACACGATTTTACTGATTCAGCTTATACCAGTCATGAAATGCGTGAGAATATACTTGTTTACTGCGACCACTGTACTCATGAATTGAACAAGTACCTAAGAAACGTTATAAAACAAAATGAACAACAACAGTTCGGAAAACACTACCAAGATGAATACGTTGATACAGTTCTGGAAGCAGTTAAGATATTGTCAGAGCAATTAGTTTCATCGACCGTGGAACAATCTAGCGATCTGTTCCAAACTCTAAAAATGTCTACCGAGCTGGTTAACAATATAAATTTGACAATTTCTCAGCAAAATTTAACTCAATTTAACCAGCAAGTTAATGAATTTCATGAACATTGCGATCACATTCTAGAAGTCTGCAAATTATTAAGACACATCGCCATACAAGACGCGTTAAAAGAACAAGCCAGCCACGTATCGATCAATTTACGGATTTATGGACCTCAAGTAATACTAGCTGCCAAAATCCTTACTAAGTTCCCTTTGAGTAATGTAGCTAGTGAAAATTTTGAAGCATTTGTCGACATGTGGACTTTCCTGGTTGCCGAAGTCACTGACGTCGCGAAAAGAATTCTTGAAACCACAACCGATATTAACGATCAAGGTTTAAAATATTTAACTTTGCAAAATGTAAGTACTTTCACTTTATATTGGTATAAAAATCTTTAAGTTGTGAAGGGGAAAAGTATTTTATAGTTAAAAACTTAAAAAAGGTATACAGACTGATGCGGCTTAGACGTTATATTTTTATATAATGCAACATATATTTTGTATAGCCTAAGGTCCAAATAATGTAAAAATCAGAATATTCAATGTTTTGGGAAAAACGAGAAAAATTGTGCTCCCTTGTGGTGAAATCTTTCGAATACACCCCCATCTTACCTAAAAGAAGGCTGAATTTTTACCATTTTTATACCCAGCACAGTCTGTCCGTCTGCTTGTCTGTGTGGAGTGCGTTGTTGGCACTCTCTCTCTCTCTGCGTTGTTGACACTTGGTGATGGACACGCGAGATTCGGTCCCAGCCGAATATAGTTTCTCACTTGTCGTACAACATGCTCGGAAATTTTTACCATGTCTCTGTTGCGGTCTATGGAAAATGGGCAATGAGCATGTCCCTTAACCATTTGGGATATTTTTAATGCAAACCACCGTCAAAAACCTTCAATAAATTTATCAGATGTGAACGTAGCATTTTAATTTTTTGCGACTAAGAATATATTTACTATCGCATGGGTGGGACACATGCCAACAGGCCAGTATTGATTCTGAATTTGGCGCTCATCAAGAAATATACACACTTTATGAAAGTTCCTTTTTGGGTGTAGCAAACAATTGGCGAGATGATCATAACAATAACAATACATGTGAATGAATGAATATAAAAATAAAAAGGAATGAGCATATGATTGCTTCTTATTACTCTTTTTTTGTCTTCAAAATAACTTATTGCGTAAGATTAATTGTTTTGGATATCGTGAAAACATCAAAAATACTTTAAGTGTAGCATATATGTGTATATATAGTTATACATATATATATATAGTCATATCATTGGGATTGCAGCTCGTTAATACACAATTTCCTTTTTTTTTGCTTTTAATTTAAGACTAGTATAGCTGAAAGGAAGGCAACGAAAACTGTTAACTTTCAAAAAGATTTACCGGAAACGAGTAAAGATTTGGATTTAGAAACTGAAACGGTTAAACGAGACCTGCAGCCACGCTGGAGTGACGACTATTGTGATAATGATATAATTAAAAGGGCTAAAAACCTTTCGGCCATGGCTTTCCTTATGTACCAATTTACAAAAGGAAATGGATCCCTAAAAACCACTCAAGACTTATTTACGCAAGCTGAATATTTCGCTGAAGAAGCTAACCGCCTTTATAAAATACTAAGACAATTCTCCTATCAGGTAAGGAAGTAAACATGTATTAATTTGAAGAATTCATTCATCCCATCCGCCGTGGCTATTCATCAATCATTCTTTTTAATATGCTTGCCTACTGGCAAGTCCGTACATTAGCCCATCGTGTATGCAGTCCATCTTCCGCCCCTTGTCCTCTTACCTCCACAAAACTACTATCATACCATTTTAACTTAGGTTATTCGTGCCAAAAATACCTCTGCAATATAACAACAACGTTTTCTTTACTTTCGTATCAAAGAAGGATTAAATATTACTTGTAGCCCTACAAACAGATTTTTTCTTTTTTTTTCCAATTAGAGGTTAAATGTATTTCAAAGGCACAGAAAAATATTTTCTCAACTTCTCATAATGCTAACGCATTATTCATAATGGCACGCCACGTTTCCTGACCGAAAAGGTATATTTCTAAAAAAGTTTGTAATTATTACCAAATTATTAAAACTTATTCAAAAATCTGTGTAGTTGAAGCCGATGATTAGCTTAGACGCTTCAAAAAAGATCGTTTTGTTCTTGAAAATAAAGATCTAGATTTCTCGCCGAAGACGAAGACGAAGACCAAAGATAGGAAGGAAAGTCCATGCCAGGTGATGGCGGAACTTGCCGAATCACTTGCAGCTACGTATGCTGCAGTTTAAAAACGTTCAAAACCGCTAGTGAAGCAGAAGGGAAGTTTCGTACGGTTTCGTAGTTGACGATGAGAAATGGATATGTTATGTAAGCGAAGTAAATCATGGAGTAACTCCGCCCATGCATGACCATGGTCGAATGTCCATGATTTCAAAATTCTGGTCTAAAATTTGTAGGATTAGCTAGGGGTCGTTTAATATGTACGCTTCAATCAAACGCAACTATCACGGAAACGTGTTACCGGTAAGATTTAATGCCGAAGATGCCAAAGACCTCTTGAAAAATCTCGAAGGACGGAATCTCTTTCCGACGTGGAATTTCTGTCTGAAAAATTAAAGGTAGGTCTCAGGTTCTTGACTGTTACTAGCAATCACAAGAATAAACTTGCAATCTTCTACTTCTTCAGGAAGATAAACTTTAAACTTAATACTTGCAGTGAAGGTCGCTTTCAATTGCCTATGGGAGCGTGTGAAAAATTTTAGCGTAAACTGTGGTCCCTCAATTTCTACTTTTGTCAAGAAGAATTCTCAATCATAAAACATAATTGTTTGAAAACTTTCACGCATCTATATCGGCTTCAATAGCCCGTAAAGTATACGCTGCAGGCCAACGAGACCAACGATGTGTAATCGTCAAGAAATAACGACCTATCGATGGCGGTAGCTAACCAGTTGCCTACATGTATGTTCAAAATTTCCCTTGGGAATTTTGCGAAACAGACGGATTGATATGTCAATGAGCCTTAGACTTTTGATATTGACAGGACCAGATGTTGAGTTTGTTACTCATACTTGACCAAAAATACTTAATTGCACTGAGTTGCCATATATGTCAATGGTCCTATTCCAAGAGGCGACATGCAGCTATCTTTGCATAATGCATTTCGAACGGTCAAAATCTTCAGTGGCAAATATTCTGTTCTGAAAAGGGTGAGCTCTTTCTTCAAAAATATTGTGGCCGAGGAAACCAATACTTATGTCTAAGCCGTACTTATCCAGTTAACCAGGCGACCCCGGAAGAAATCTGATGGTTTGCGATCGACCGTCTCTGTATCAAATAAAATCTTATCAAATCTCCTTACTCAGAGAATTCCTTTCGATTAGAGTTTTGTTTCATTCTTGATGTTTATTTGCAGTTGGTGGATCACCCATAACATCAATAACTGACAAAATTCATATTCATATTTGGTTGTGTCCTGCGTCACACATTTGGAAGCGAACTGTGTTTCGTCTTGAAAAAACCAAGGTGAAACCAACACACAACTGAACCAAGAGGTGGGAAGCTTGAACAAGCAAGAATCTCTCTACTTTTTGGAGTTTGTACGTCGGAATTTATAGACTATCTGTTTATAACATATAAATTAGTAACAACAATAGTTGTTGCTTGTCTGTGTGAATTGCTAGGTGGGCTATGAATTATTTTAACGACTGCAGCTTGAGTCCACAATATCACTGGATATCAAACTATTTTAACAATAATGAATAAGTACTTGTACGTATTTACTACAAATAATTAGATGCTGTGTATCAACCTGGAACTAAAAGCGCGTCTTGTTCGTTTAGCTCATAATTTTATTTCTATTTGTACTTCGCTTTCAATATCACAGGCTAACATAAATGCATATATAATAACAACATAGAAAATAATAGTTCAGCGTGTAACGGGATGAATGTATATAACCCTTTTAAACGATCTTAAAACTTAGTGAATTATATTTATCATCTTATTCTCCTAAAATTAGTGGCTATGTATGGAATCATCTTACGTTTCTGCATTCCACTACAGCCAATCGCATTTTCAATTTGGTTTACGTCTTGGTCTTGGTTACTTTCGGATTTATCCTCTTGACAATTTTCTTGACGTTGCCTTTCTTCCCTTTGTAAAGGCGAATTGAACAAGTAGGAATGAATTTCTGATTCTTCATTGCTTTTTTCGGAACCAGTTTTAGGTTTAAGTTGATTTACACTTCGCTTTATGGAACCTTTTGACGTTTGTACTTGATAAATGGCTCGACCAATTTCACCTATCGTTTCTTGTCGTCTCCCCTGAGTAAATAAATTATATGTTTTGTTTATATATGTATGGTATCAAATGGGCTGTAATTCATTTTTAAAAAGACGGAGCTTACAACTTTCAAATATACTTGATAAATAAGGAAAACTTATATATATAAGTCATATGTTTATATATCCATACAAGTATATATATTAGGTGCTTACATATATTCTTATGTCTGGCAATTATTGGTGAAAATAATAAAGTAATGCGAAGTATCAATGTACACAACGGTTAAATTCGATGATATTGACTTTCCCCCACATAAGATAACAGTTTTCCATTTGGTATTAACTCAATAATAATAAGCGTATACAGACGCTTATCATGGGGTAATGAAAATTGCATTTTCGACATTCACCACTTTTGTTGTTTAATTTGAAGAGATCTGCTGCCAAAGCCTACCAAAGACTTCCAGCATCTTATGGTGATGCTGCTCCATCATATCCCAATTGCCGGTTTTGGTTTCAATGGTTTGGAATGGTTGATGTCAATGACAAAAAACGGCCTGAAGTTCAAAGACAATGAATTGTAAGACTTGTTCAACGAAACCCTAGCTTAAACTCTCAAAAAACTTTCGAACAGCTTACCAATAAGTGAATCAACTGTTTCTAAACGTTTGCATGTGAAGGGAAAAATCCAAAAGAAGGGAAAATGTCTACCATAAGAATTGACTGAAAATACCATTTCATTTTTTGCCAGGCAAAAAAAGAAAGTTTTTCTGTCGCGTAATATGATTGGCTATGAAAAGTGGATTTACTACGACAACCCGAAATGCAAAAAGCTTTGCTATGAATTTGGTGGGAACAGCAAAATATAGTACATTACGAGCTGCTAAACCTTAACGAAACTGTTATTGCAGATGTCTACCAACAGCAATTGAACATATTAAACAATGTATCCTTGGAAAGAACACTAGCAGCAGGTTAACAGCCACAAAGTCATCTTATTGCATTGCAACGCTCAACCACACGTTGCAAAAGTTGTCAAAGTTACACGGTTGTAACTCGAATAAAAAATTCTGGTGCTTTTAGCGGTCTTATCATAGCGTTTTCTGATTACGGCTTATTCAAAACGAAGCAGCATGACTTAGCTGGCAGGCGGTTTTGAAATGCGAAGTGCGAGAATGGGTCGATAGATTGCCGCCGAATCAATGTAGTTCTTTCGACATGGTATGGCCATGTTGTCAGAAAGATGAGAAAAACTTGTAGAAAAAGATGGGAAATATTTTGATTAATTTTGATTGTACCAACTTTTCGCAATAAACGCTTTTTTCAAGTGAACACATGATCCAAATTCATGCAAGCACCAATTATATATGTATATATTGTGAACAAACAAAACAAATAAAAGTTTTTAAAGTCAGTACACTTTTACGGCAAGAGAAATAGAAAAGTAAAGAAAAAATTAAGAACTAATAAGAAAATAAAAAAACAAAATCTGCCTGAGTGGCCGAGTAGGCAAGAGTCTCGACTAACAATTCAATGTTCGTGGGTTAAAATCTCAAGTGCGGTAGAGTTTTTAATAATAAAAATAATAATAATAATAATAATAATAATAATAATAATATTAATAAAAATAAAGCCGAAAGCCTTAGATGCTAGTGCTTTAAGATTTTAGTCTTAAAATTTATTCTCTGGCTAAATTTATATAATAATAATAATAATAATAATAATAATAATAATAATAATAATAACAATAATAATAATATTAATAATAAAAAAAACAAAATTAATGTATAAATAAACACAGAAAAAAAAAAAAGCATATGCACATCTAGCACAGAGGCACACACATAACCGGCGTTAATTCTTTTTAGACATAAGCAATCGATAGTAGTGGAAAAATGTAGTTTAGCTTTTGAATTCAATTTTTAATCTGGGTACGACATAGGCAAAGCGCCTATGATTTTGATTGATAGTTTTTAATGAATCCGATATTAAGATTAAATTATAGATATCGTTTAGATTTTTGCAAAGGACTCCAAAAGGATTGAAAAACTCGTAATCATATCTACATTGACTAAGTTTTATGAAAGTAAAGTTCCTAGAGGAACGGTTCGGGAAATTGAGGCTTAATTCACCAAGTAATGTCGGCGAACACATAGTATCATTTATTAACATAATTAAGAAGGAAACACTAAATAAATAACTATGTTTTTCAAGCAACGGCAAGGCTAGCAAAACCAATATATTTTCGTTATGAGGCAAAGGGATTCCAACACAAATTCCTAAGGAGAAAGAGCAAGAAATGCTTTTGAACGGATTCTTTTGAAACTACATACCGCCTACAGGAAGCGGATCACACAACAGACGCTTTCTCAAGCACATTTCTCACTAGGTTCATATATAGCCTTTTTGTAACGTAAGATTAGCCAAGTTTTTTAGGCCGCCTTTTAATAAAAGCAAGCACTGACCTTGCTTTATTTACAGTGAGATCAATCTCCAAATTAAAACTAAGTTATGGCCGTATAAAATCCTTAAGCCCATGAACGAACTTACATTTTCCAATTTTTGTGAATCAAGGAAGTCATCAGTAGCGAATAGAGCCGTCTTTGAGAATGAAAGCTTCTTACATTTTTTTAAATTCAATTTCGCAGAATTTGGAGGGCACCATTTAACCAAGTTGTCAAATTCAGATTGAAGGACATAGGAGTGCGATTCCAGGGAAAAAGAAGAAATAGTTTAACATCATCAGCGAATATTAAGATACGCTGCACTTAATCACCGAAGGAATGTCATTGACGTTCAACATAAACAGAAGGGGTCCTAAAAGGCCACCTTGAGCGAATTGATCAGACGTGTTGGTGTTGAGCAGAACCTTAAGCGATCTTTTATGGAGACAAAGCTTATCCATTTCAATAAGTATAAAGAGGAGACAAGGGCGTGGTGTTTGAAGGTCCATTATTCTAACTAAATCAAACGCTTCCCTAAAATCGAGGTAGATGACATCTGTGTGAAAGCCACTAGCGAAATCCTTGCAAATATGGCAAATAAATTTTAAAACTTCCTAACAGTTGATTCTCCTCTTAAGCAGCCATGTTGAAATGGAGAAATGTGGGATTTGATAGCGAAAGATTTCTGCTGATTAACATTTCGTTCAAAAAATTAGGAAATACGCTCATTTTGGCAAAGCGTCTACATATCTCAACACTATGGATTTGAATAAGAATCTTGCCCTATCAGCGTAGCTAATACGAGAACGGCTGCTCGAGTTAATATTCTTATCAGCTACGTTTTCGATTGGAACGATATTGAGGCTATTTGAAGCCAAGCCTGCAGCACTCGATTCATTCACCGGATTTGATGAGGAGAGGTTCGCAAGCATCGTTGACGTCGGTATGGGAGCTGTTGCGCCAACAGGCGCGGAGGAAGTTGAGGGACCGGAAGCTGTGTTACAAGATAGTCTTTTACATTTTGGAGGATAACATCGGTGCTCAAAGTAGCTACACTCATCAAACATCGTTTTCATTTCTTAAAATTTTCTGTACAATGTCACGAGCTCTTCATTTTGAGAAAAACCATTTCTTGCCCCCATGAAAAGTTCATAGAAATCTACCTTCCTAATTCCTGCACATTTCGGTTGACAGCAACGCTCACAAACGCAACAAATGAGTAACCGAGTAGATCGAGGACCTAAATTAGCTCGGCATGGTGTGAATAAACAATACATGCTAAAAGACAACACACAAAATAGAATTTATAAGGAGGCCAAAAACAAAATGGTTTAGCACGTCTTCACAAAATTCTCTAAGCACGTAAAATTCGCACTATTAAAAACATAGTGAACAAAGTGAAAACTGTAAACGGACCAAAACAACGCAGATGTTTGGAAAGCAACAACAAATAAAACTCAAGAAAAAAAACTTTTTGAAGAGAGCACCAAGTGCTGATCACAAAAACCAAAATGATGTCAACGCACAAAACAGTGCGATAAATATTGGTTACAATTGGCTTAATATATTTCAATAAATTTAAACATTTTCATAATTGCTTAGGCTTTAAAATCGCATTAAACAATAAAACAAAAAAGAATTGGAAATTTCTACGCTCCAAATTAAAAACACGACCAAAGCGCGCACGCAGAGTTGCCAAACTTTTTTTTATATATAACGTCTTATTTCATTGTGGGCACAGCGTTGATAGATTTATATGGTAAATTTGATAACTTTAAGTAACTTTTTCAGTTTGAAATTTCGTGTTGATTTTTTTGTTGTGTATGAAAATCTTTTTTTGAATGACATCAAATTTATAATTTCATATAGAGAAACATAACTAGTTCGTTTATGTTAAATTTGTATATTTTTTATATTTCGTTTGAAAATTTTCAGTCAAACCATCCATTCGTCCATCAAAATTCAAAAGAATATCCCACGTTCATTTTTTAATTAAAAAAAAAAAGCTTAAAATTACTTAATTTAACCATAAACAGTATATAAAACAAATAAATACTGCAGAAAAGTAAAGTGAAAAGTAAACTTTAGACCATATGTGTTAATTGAAAGAGTAGTGGGTATCAACAAAGATGACGACGATGGTTGTGCGTTTAACTCTTTCTATGGGATGCAACAGAAAGAGAGTGAACGTTTACAAAACGAACGGGGGCAGCAAAATCAAAAATGACTGCCTTTGTTTCGCCATTTCTCTTCTTTGGTCGGATGGGGTTGAAGTATCATGGCACCGGTCCTGATTAACGAGGGTCAAAATAACCCTCCCTGTTCTTCACCACTCACGTTACACGCAATAATTGCCCCGCGACCATCTTTGACGATAGTCTCATATTTCGGACGCAAGTTCCTTCAGCAATCTGGTGGAAACCCTATAAGCCGTGAATGAACCTACGCTTACATAAATTTTCATTAGGGCCCTTCTCGATTGTTGCGCCGTAGATTGGGACATGGTTGGTTTCGCACTTGAGGCGCTGAAAGCTTACGGTGATCCTTCGGGTACCGCCTAGAGGGACTTATCCTACTGAATGTAATCTCTAAAACCTTCGCGCTTGTTGCGCTTCAGCTTCATAAAGTCATTCACGTCGTTATCATTTTCTTCAACTGGCTTCTATAGCTCATCCTTGTTGTTAAAAAGATTCTCCCGTACAATGACGCTAGTTATGGCTTTCTCGGCTGTGGTATTGGTCCGGCTTACTTTCGGCTTGCACAGAATTTTTTTCTGAACTACAGCTTTACTAGTCGTAGCCTCCTCGCTCGTTATTTCCATAACAAACTCTTTCTGATTAGGAATTTTTTTTGGATAAGAATATTAGTGGTTGCGATTTTCTAAATTGAACCAATTAATGAACTAGTAGTTTGTCGTTTTTCGGGACATCTTGTGATTTCATGCGATAGACCGCTTTCGAGCTCCTACCAACTATTTGAGTGAGCGCCGAAACTTCTCTTCGGACTTATCAAATTTATTCTCATCTTACATTTTGATGATGTGACGGAGAAAAAATAAATGTGCTTATTTTTGTGAGCGTTGGCATCGGTGAACGGGCGTAACTCACTGAGATCTGCCCCGCGTGTTCCTCCCCACCATAATTGGCTAACTTGACAATATCAAAAGCCAAGAAGTTCTCAACAATGTACGGCCCGCCATTCTTTACAGCTAGTCTTGCTTCTAGATCTTCTATTGCTTTGGATAATGAGTGTTCGCACGCTTAGTCACATTGTTAGTTGGTGTGCCTGTAATAGCCGTTACTTCGTCGTAAAGCATACGCGACACTCTTGGTTCTCTTCCTAGTGCTAAATAAACTATGGATCCAGAAGAGCTGGTATTTATTTTTAGCATAATTTCCGGCCATTATTCATTCCAGCTCGTATATTATTTCTTCTTACGGTTTAATCCTCATATTGAATTTTCTTAAGGTGCGTAAGACGTGATGAGCTATTATTCTATTATCAAAATCTAGAAATAGCACTTGTGCCACTTGTGCACTGAGTTCCCTTATCCGCGATTAAGATTTGGAGAATGTCAAATCTGATTAATACATCTTCCCTAAACGCTTTCATTAGATTTCCATCTGACGCCTTCTTTAGGGAAACTAACTTAACCCACTTGGAAGAAGTGTCTTAGAATACCAATACCATGCTATGTCCTTGAGTAGACTATAGAATTGGTACAATAAAATCTGCGACAACCCTCGGCTCCTCGGAAATGCGTGTTAACGTTTCGCCGCCTAATTTTTTCTGTGAAACTTTATACTTTTGGCAGGATTGGTAATTCCTTACATAATGGAGGGTGTTTCTGT
Organism: Glossina pallidipes; assembly: GCA_000688715.1. NCBI lineage: Eukaryota > Metazoa > Arthropoda > Insecta > Diptera > Glossinidae > Glossina > Glossina pallidipes. The sequence continues at coordinate 19,152 of KK500174.1, read as the reverse complement.
GCGTTCTAGACAAGTAATTCGTTTCTGTATTCCTATCACAGTGGTACTGTCCTGATTCACTGCTAAAGCACGTTGTGTTAAATGGCTGGACACAGTGTGCCTACACGAAATATTTTTCTCGTCGTTTGTTTTGGATCCAGGCACCTGGCCATAAACCAAGTTTCCAGCAATTCTCTTAACGAAGTTATCCAACAAACAGTGTTGTGTAATTTACTCCAGGGCTCATCTGACCAATCTCTCGGTTGCATTTTCCACACTATTAAGCCACCTTAATGACAGGTGGTCGGCATCGAAGTCATAATACCTCAAGTAAGGTGACATCTCCCGAATTTCTCATATCACTTTTACGCACTGACGTATTTATCGTGCGGTAATTTATCTAAAATGTTAGTTGTTCTAGGTAATGGATACTTATTGGGCTCGTTTCGTTTGTTCAGTTCGCGGTAGTCAATACGAAGTCCCAATGGTCAATTCAGTTTCTGTACGAGTATTATGGCTATCGGGTCTCTTCGCTGCTTTTAGACGGCTTATAATTTTCCTATTTCTGCATTTATTGTGACTTGCATAGCTGCGTGGCTTAAGTGATATCTTAGCTTTGTGGATCGCTCATCTGTCAAAAAGATTTTGTATTCGGCAATTGCAGTTAAAGCACGGAAATCTTAGATATTCGGTAGTTCCGTTTCAAGGAATTTTTTGGTGATTTTTTAGCCAGTATGTTCAATTACTGCAAGGATTCCCTATTAACCTGTTCCTGCTTAAAACTTGGACTGAGATTTCTGGCTAGTTGTCATTTGACATGGTTCTTATTTCGCTAGTATTACGGTTATCGTTAATGCATATTTGGGTTCCTAATTGCACGGCCAAGTGGCCCTGGGATGTGGGGTGAATGACTACCAAACAGTATTGTAAAGTTGGCAATAGAAAGAGAGGGGGATTTATCACGACACTAAAGAGTTTTACAAACTTTAGGCTCAAGATGACATTATCTGAAGTGATGAGCATCGCCAAAGAAGTTATCTTATTATTCTTTGGACTTCCTTTCTGAAGTGGATGGCATACAGCTTCGCATATAGCTGACAAATGTCCAACTTTATTAAAACTATTAGGCTTAATATCTAATGTTCTTTTCTAGCCTCTATTGCCAGTGTTCAATGTCTTTCTCTTTTTAGTCTAAGAATTTATTTCATTAGGGTATTTATATCATTCAAAATAAAACGCTACATAGGTCATTGCCGCATGATTTAAGAATACACGATGGGATACCATCGTGAGCTGGCATGCAGCTACGTCGTTTAGTAATTCATTAAATTATTCATCCATTGTTTACTTCAGATTTCCTTCCCATATTTTACTATATTTTTTTCTGTAAATCCAAAGAGATTAGCTTTAATTTAACACCTATTTCTTTTCACTTAGCAATACAGTTATTGTATTGTGGAACAATTTTTTTTTTTTTTTTTTTTGTAAAATTATGGATAGATCAAGAATTCTTTTTACAGAAATTGTTATTAATTGCTACAGTTTCGCAAAAAAAAGTCTTCAGCGCTTCGGACGAAACACAAAAATGCTGTCTGTTTCAGTATAACGTTTTAATCATCAGCATCACAAAATTGCTAAATGTGTAGAGGCTCAAGTCATTTATTCGTTTGCAATGTTTGAGGAGTTTAACAAGATAATTTGCAGAGCGAAGACATGTCATTTACAACCGGAGCTCCGTGAAAATTAGAATTTCTGGTCAGGATTAAGGAATAATTGGGGCATTGATTATTTCAAGTTAAAACTTAATAAAAAGTGTACATCAATTATGTGATAGAAAATTGGGCTTATGCTATTACAAAACGAAAAAAACCACAAAGAAATTTGCTGAAGAGAAAAGACACAATTCTTAAAAACTCGAGGCTATATATAGCAGTGCAGATGGATCTAGTTTCCAACAAAAAATGATTAATTTAATCGAAAAGAAAAAAAAGTATTCACACAAAAATATATGATTAATGTGTTTACATTCGTCACCGATTGGTTCTTGGTTATATTATAAATAACGTGCAGAAGAACCTAAGTTAAAGGAAGAGAAAGAGTGAAAAGAAAAAAAAGGGGTGACGACTTGTGGAGCATGAAATTACCTCCATAAAGCAAATTACTAACATAAAAATTTTTTCCTTTTTTTTTATTAATATTAATAAATAATTCTCTGTATCTTTGTTACATGGTAAAAATATGGTACATTTTTTGTTCAAGCGAAATACAACAAAGTCTAGGGTTGTAGCCGCATGGGGACCATCACGCCCACCCGGCTAGTTAACCCAACTATTGTTCCAATATATTCGCTCGGTCATGTGAGACCAGGATAAATGGAAATCACGTACATCACTTCTTCCGTGACCAAATCGTCCAAAATTTCGTATCGCACAGAAGCCTTTTGATATACATCAACAACGATGTAGTGTTCCAGTGCCAGCAACAATATGGCATCCAGAATTTCGGATTTACCTCGCTGTGAGAAAAATTCATCATCCGAACACACTTATTATATTTCTAGTTTTTATATAGAAGCCTAAACGCGAATACAGTGCCCAATGGCCTGGACACCCTATCCTATCTGAAAAATTATTGCGACAGCAAAATCGCAGTTGCTGACGATGTCAATATCCATAATAAAACCTGGCTACGCTACCTGACGCATGCAACTCCCGAGGGACGTGACGCAGAGATTGTGGTACTTTAAAATTGCTTAACACTACTTATAAATGAACCAATGCATATTTTAAGCCTCGATGAGTTACAACAATATATGCCAGACCTTTTTACTTCGCACGTGATATTTTCATATACGATAAGGTAAATTGGGCGGAGCTCAACAATTTTTCAAGCATTTCAATTGGAAATTATGCTTCCTGAATAGCGACGTTAATGCCGCTGCATAGGTGATACAATATATTACCAAAGAAGGTGGTTTAAGTAAGCTTGCAGAGATGCAGCCAAGTCCAGAGAGGAAGCATTTTAAGTTTGAACCAAAACGATTCAACTAATTTGCTGCGCAAACGGGCTACAAATATGTGGAACCAAATATTTCACCGCGAAAAAGCTTTGCAGCAGCGGCTGTGTACCAAAGTTCCTGCCGCTCCAAAAAGCAGCAAGAGCTTTTGATCTTTGGTGAAGAAAATTAGAAATGAATCTATCGCATCGATCCGATTGACAAAGCTATGTTACTGGCTGAAACATTTGCTTCAAACTGCGATTTACCACATGGCAATGAACCACTGCCACCGCTTGAAATAGTACAATGATCGATGTTTGCATTATTCTTCTGAACGAGGGCCAGTAACGCGCAGGAAAAGTCATTAACAATCTCTTCCTTTGGTTGTGTCAATGTAGAAGAACCAGCAATCCTTGATGATCTGGGCATGAAAATACAAAATGATGTTCGCTGGACGAAACATGATTTCAACATCTTACTACTCGGTATCGTAGAATGAAACGATTGAGAAAAATTGCTTTATAAACAAGTGTGCGAATACGTTTTGCGTAATATTTATGTGTTGGCTTATACTACTGAATTATTAATTAATTTTATCTAATGATCAGACATCTAAATTTTCGTGCTATCTTATTCTAAAAACATTGAGGCTTTCCGACTATAGTGTAAACTATGAAGTAAGGAGACTAAAATTAAACCTTACCAGCGTTATAACTGTTTCTTATGTGTACTTATGTGTATCATAATCACTACCAAAGGTTTGTGACATATGGGTTTTGCAAAATGTTTGCAATACCAAAAAAAAATGTTGGGAAAGCCCAGATAGTATACACATCATGGTGTCGTTAAACCGTTGTTTGTCAAAATGATGACACAACAAACACTCGCAATATTGAAAACATTCCGTAACAAAAACATAACTGACCGTAATTTATTTTTACTCGTAAACTCGAATTTGGAATACCTGCGGATCAGTCAGAAGATATACCTGTAGTACAACATAAGCTACAATAGATACAGCGGTAAAAATTTCCTGCATTCTGTAGTGCCTGTACAAAAATGTTGTTCGTCTCCAAACAATATTGTAAAGAATCAAAATCAAATTTTTTTTTTTGCGCCTTAGCAAAATTTACTATATAAAAAATTTCCGGCCACAATCTAGGATAAATATTTCACAGGTTTGGTTTCGTTTTCATTGCTCAAATAGCGGAAATATCTTCTTAAATTCTTTCTATCGAATACTACTCTCAAGCTTTATTTTGTCGCTTTTTTCAATACTATACCAAAAATTTTGCTCTTGTCATTTTTTAAGGTACCTGCAAGTCCTCACAAAAAGGATTTATTAAATGTCTTAGATCGTGTACCGACATATGTTCAAACTTTACAATTCACAGTTAAAGACCATACGGTAGGTCCATCCGCTACATTTGTTAAAGTGGATCACGTTATACGAGAAACAAAAAACTTAATGTGTGTAATCAACAGTGTTGTGACAAAGTGCCTAGAGTGTGCTACCAAGGTAAGGATAAACAAAGAAATAGAAAACATATGTATGAGATTATTGCATCCCATTATATCTTCATTTTCAGTACAACCTGGACTTTAACAGTATAGTTGGCGGCATTAGTACCGGTTCTTTGCATGGTGATGATTGTACTGCTGGTGCCATGGGTGATTCAAAAGGTTCCAGCAATAGTACCGAAGGCAGTATGTGACATTATGGCATGGCTCGCCGAGCCAAACCAGACGGTCGACGAACTCGTGTGTCCTTTTTACTTTTTTGATTAATATTGGTGAACATAATAACAATAAATTCAAAACACATACGTACGCATACTGGTATTGTTTATGTACGGCTAGCTGTAGGATTGATTTTGTCTTACATTTTCTTATTACAATAATTGACTTGCTTGTTCGTGCAAGGCTGCAACTGAAGGCACATACATGTAAAATATGTACAAAAGTCTTTTGTTTATTAAGAGCAATATATGGCGTAGCAAAATGATTTGAGGGTGTTGTTACTTTGCTTTAATTTAATACTTATGAGAAGCTAAAAAGCTAAATTAAAATAAGTAACATAAATATAAAACCTTCAGTTCTTTTTTAGTTTACATTTTACATATTTTAGTAACATGCTTAACAAGTACTATTGTATTCAAAATTTCATATTGTGTAACGTAGAGCTTAATTAAATTACCTCAATGGTTGTTAAATATTTGTAGCCCACAGTACAACAACACAAAATTGTTTAGCGATCATGTAATATTGTGTGGCTAAATAAAGAATAGTTTATTTCAATAAAAAAATATAAGACGCTAATAAATTCTAAAGACTTACTAAAACGTATATACGTATCGTTTGAATATTTAATAGCGCATTGTCGTACAGCAAAAACATTATATATATGACACGAAACATTTCGTTACCAACATTTGGGCAACAAAATTATCATGCCCTATTTGAAGACATCCAATAAATAAACGCTATGAAAAAGAGTAAGAAAGAGTAAAACAAATGAAACGAGCACTTTTAGTGAAGTTTGTGCGTTATGTAAGCTCTTCAAGCAGTAGGGTATACCGCTTAGCTACGCATTAATCCTTTTTTCTTTATTTTTTTTTTCTTAACGTATTTTATTTACGTGCGCACAAAATAAAGAAAATGAAAATAAAATAAAAAAATACAACCTGATTCTTTGCTCGTGATGTAGCGAGACGATGGTGACTGCTTCACTGGCTGCCTGCAGACGATGTAGAAACTGTATGGCTAAGCTTTCTCCCCTCCCTCAGTCGTAGGGCGTATGGTACCGAATAAATTTATGCAAGGTAGTTTATGAAATCAATTCCCTACATCCGTATACATAAAAGCGGTGGCCAATCTCCATAACTTTGTCTTAATGATCTTTCCAAGTTCTTCGTGCAGTTGCTCCGGTCCATCTCATTCCTTCGATTTTTCCCTTTTTTTTTTTTTAAGAAATTTCTTTCACAATTAGAACTGTTTTTGCGGCAAGAATTTATATAACAATCAAGGCCTTTTTCCTTTTTTTTTCTTATTGATATATTTTTTTTTCTTGAGAAAATAGAAATATACAATTTATCTCAACTATATTATTATAATAAGAGTTTTTTTTTGCATTAATTACAATAGTATTAAAATTAGAAAAGTGTTAGGGAATAATATATATATTGTTGCATTCCTCCCCCCCCCCCCCCCCTTTCTTTTTTTGTTTATTTAAAAATGTTATATTTGGGGTTAATTTTTCACTGTTCTCGTTCTTTCAATCTGACTAAGAAAAATTTATTTAACATTTTTATTGAATTGACTAACTAAAGAATCTTTACGAGCGTTAGTATTTCATACATTAATATCCCCTTTTTTTTCTACTAATAATATTAACAACATTAAGTATAACCTGGTTAATCGATTATATGTGTAAATGTACATGTATGTTAATAGTTTTTTTTTTCTTCGCAGTGTCACATGTATTTAGGTATATTATTTTGGACAAGTTCACGCGATAAGAAAACCTGACCAACTTTTTTGTTAAGTGTATTGAGGTTTTATAATTGAAAGGATATTTAAAAAGTCTTCCTCTTTTAATCCGTTTCTAATTTAAAATAATTTATTGTTTATGGTTAAAAGATCGCTGTTTCCAAAATTTTTGTAAATATTTTTTCTTGGTGTTTTTATTGGAAAAAGAATTAGGAGAGATTGATTCGATTTTTATGATATTTGGACTAATTTGGACTTATTTAATTACTCACCCCTTTTTTTCTCTTTTTTATGTCTTCCTTCCAACTAACGTTTTTTTATCTTTTCATAATAAGTGAAATCAAAGTTTACTTCTATCTTCTTTTTAATTTTTAATGAAAAACTCAAACTAGACTTGCGGATATCACACCACTGACTCGAAAGCCTTTCTTTGAATGAAAATTTTTCTTTTTCGTAAAATACAATCAAGTTTTATAAGACAAACATTTTTAGTATAACTCATCGCAACAACATCAAAGTGAACTCTCCACAGCACAAACTCTAACTAACTCTCTCCCCGCACACAACCAAATTGTCTTCTTGCCCAAAGTATTAAAAGAAAAAAACATCTGCTCAAATCACGCAGATGGACTTTTGACTTTTCCTCTTTTCATAGTACTCTCTTGCATAACAGCGTCACTTAGCAAGAGAGCCCGTAATGAATAGAGGCTTTGCATAACGGTAGACCGTTATTCTTGCAAATGCGGTCTTCGCGTTTTTGTCGCTATTACGGTCTTACTTGTGTTAGAGTAGTGGTCAAAGCAGACCGACGGAACGCCTTCACTACAAATATACGCGGACGTTACAAGTTTTCGATATTATTATTTTTAAACATTTTTCAACAACAATTTTTTTTTTTAATATGGATATGTGTCCTTAATAACTTCTTCGAATATTATTATGCTATTATCTTTCCTTCCATCCAAAAATAATTTTCGTGCAAAAGGCTGCTTTTGAGAATATCGGAGATCGCTTTTGATACTAACCTCTACACATCGACGGCAAGGTCGTAATAAGGCGAAATATTTGTGACTTATATTTGAGCAAAAATTGGCATTTGCCACTTTTCAAGCCAGTCTTTTATGTGAAAGGGCCTATAATCCTCCTCTCTGGAACCTGACAGAAAAAGGTTTGCGGGATAGATTCGAAGAAATCACCCAAATCTGCCAAATAATTGTAGTAATCAAGGACCTTACCCATAAAAAAAGACCGTTAAGGCTTTCCTGCCAAATTCTTCCCAAGATTATCAGGAAAAAAACCAATATTACGATATGGTTAAATCACAAAATGTTGTAATGGCTTATGTCTGCAAATCGTCACAATCTATCTAAATATCGAACTAAGGACTGGATTATATTTAAGGCCGCACTTAACTGCCGATTTAAAAGGATTAGAGGCTGTAGAGACGGAGGCACGTGTCATTGCAAAGCTATCTAGTAGCTATGGTCTCTTACGGCCCATGATTTGCAATGAGAGTTTTGTCGATGATCCCTCTAATTTACCTTCCTCTCATAAAAAAACTTTAATACGTTTTGATATTTATACATTTTTTTAAAATTTAATTCATATTGCTTTTAATAACACAAAAACAAAATATTAATGGCTATATAATAATTAGAAGGGAACTGTAACCATACTGTCTATATTCTTCCTATCTGTCTATAGAAAACTACTAATTGCATTATATTTTAGAGCAACGCGAACTTGCTACTTTAAGAGGATTGGCGATATGAGATCGGTGTACATGCCTTTCCTGAGCTACCTAGTTCCGGAGATGTGGGAGGGGTTCTATATTTTTGGTTCACTGGCACTCCTCAGACTGCTAAAACTAAAAGAATAGCACGTACTGTGAGGTCGTTTCGACCAATCCCCTGAGGCTGGCACGGCTCAGCGGCCCAGGGAAGAAAAACGCAAGAAATTTATGTTTTGCAGGTACTTGATTCTTAACTTTATTATTCCCGACTTCCACTCTCGAGAGTCTAACTTCGACTTGTCTCCTCGCGAGTCAAACTTCGATTCCCCTAACTTATTTTTATTATCCTACTCTTAACCTATCCTCAGCCTACGCTTAACCTATTCTATTGTATGCTTAGTCTATGGTATTCTACTCCTATTTCTCTATCTTAGTCTATTCGTATTTGTATCTTAATCTATTCTTATTGCTACCTTAATCTATTCCTATTGCTATCTTATCGTACCTTAACCCTAGATACCCCCTTCCCCTCACCAGAGACGGTGAATCCGCGAGATCAAAACCAGGGACGACTTTGGGTCCTCACAGTACTTACCGTTCATCGAACACGGGGACGGACGTAAGCTAACCTACCAAACGGCAATCTCTTGTGCCCCTGGGCCGTTCTATACCCGCCCTGCCTGTGGTCTCCTTTGGTGCATGATGTTTATGGTAGACCCCGAAATTGGGTCCGAACGCCCCCCTAAATCTACCTTCCTCTCATAACCTAGACCTTTTTTTTTTTGGTTTTTTATTAAGGAAATCATTATCAAATAGTGAATTACATTAAATTATTAATTATACATACATTTTTTATTGTATAGATGGCCGTCAAATATACGTTCTTTGCTTGGGTTATGTTTCATTTATTTTTTCAATACAATTTATGCAATATAATATTTAACTTATATTAAAAAAATGAAAAAAGTCATCTTATTAAAACGCAAATACAGGAAATGAAGGTAGCGTTGTTATACACTGCAGCTGTTGTTACCATATGTTGTAGTACACTTCGTAAAAACACCAAGCAAGAGAGGAATGTCGTTGTTGTTTGCCGACTAAAATAATGTACGTTTTAGATGAAGATTCAATTAAATTTTTTTTTTTTTTCTCTAATGAAGTTTTTTTAGTTTGCCAAGTTGTCGTATTTGTGTTATTTTTTTTATAAATCCTTTTCTATTTTTAAATTATAAAACATTTTTCTGCTAAAACATTTCATAACACTCTATTAATGTTGCAAATGTCCTCTTTTACCAATACTTTTCTACGTTATTCGCTTGTTGATAAAACAAAAAATTTTTCTTGGTTAACTAAAAACTATGTCGGAAAAATTCAACAATCTTTTTCTTTTCCCATCGTCGTTCGCCTTCTCCCGTACCAACCAAAAACCGACAAAAGTGGCATCAAAACATCTCCAGCCATTAAACACACAACGAAACATCACAAGATTACTAAGCTAAAACCTCATATTACAGAACATATAAGAGAACTTGCAAGTGTAAGTTAAGAACCACCTTAACAAAGAATACAAATTCTTGAACCACTCCAATAAAATAAGCATCGCAAGCATTTCTCACCAATCTCACATCGTAGCATTTGATAATTAATGAATATCATACAAATGCATCGTAAGCATTTCTGACCAATCTCACCTTGCCTCTACAATAAACATTTCTCACCAATCTCGTATTGCATCCTACAATAAACATTACTCTGATAAAAGTTCTGACTGTCGATTAATGGATAACCCAAAGGTTTCGTGTACGGTAATTCGCTAAAACTACGTTAGTTCATAATCAGACATCAATCGTAACACCAGCTTGTTCAATTTACGAATTTGTTAAATAAAATAAGAATAAAATAAAGATCAAAAAGTTGTGTTTTAATAAACTCAATAGCAAAAGATATTTAACAGGCGCCCGAACAGATTTTCCAAGGAAGGAAGGACCGAGACACTACGGACTGCGGTGGTAAAAGAGGCTTCACAGCAAATAAAAAATATAAAATATAAAAATATTCATATAAAGTGAAATTACAAAATTTCTCTAAATCAAAAAAAAAAAGAAAGAAAGAAAATTTAAATATTAAATCAAAGTTCTAATAAATAAAAAAAACTCAAAATTTATAAACCAAAATTTAAATATTAAATAGAAGTTCTAATAAATAAAAAACTGTATTAAAGTTAAACAAAACACTAATAAATTAATAAAAGAAAAAAAAAATATTAAGTAAAAATTCTCAAAAGAGAACAAATAAAAAAAAAAAAATAAAAAAGAAGCTCTATTAAACTTTCTTAACAATAACAAAGAAATCTTGCGTAAGTTCCGGTCGACTTCAAGCAGCACAGGAAGCGCCAAGACCCCCAAGTAGGAATCACCAAAAGGAAGCACCAGTTCGAGGAGCAGCCAAGCCGAAGGAGCGAAAGAAGCAGTGCAACAACTGGAAACAAAAGGAACAAAAGCACACTGATGGTAATGGACTCACCAACTATGGTAAAAACCATGGTACTGTAATAAATTTTGATGACCACGTGATAGAATTTCTATTGATATGGGTACATCCTGTATTCTATCTATGCTTGGGAAGATTCCCAGTACTGCTCTGTGTATTAGTTATGCCTACGCTGCTCGGCTTCATAAGTGCCAAGTTTGTCCGTCTCTTAATTTGCCAATAAGTCTCGGCATGAAACGGTCCCTATAATTTAGGCGGATTGAACGCCTTATAAAATTTAGCGAGTAAAGTTTTGAATTGTGATTAGCAATTGTCTTTATCCAATTTTGTGAGCTGTATTTATACTTACATTTACAGGTGATTTTATGCTAACATAATCATAATTCTTTAATTGGGGCGCCTAGCATCGTATTACATTTCGTAATGCAATATTCAGCCAGTTGAAGTGTAACATAATTGTTGTTTTTCTTTTCGCACAGAATAATGGTAAATTTGCATAATTCTTGTCGCACTTCAAAGTGGATGCTTATAACGATATGCGATCACACTACACCCTTACCGTTTTAGAGAGAAAATTATTAATGTGTTTAAAGACGTTATTAATTTTCTGTTATGAAAGAGAATTTTAACAAAGTAAACGGTAGTTCTTAATTAATTAATTTAAGCAAATTCTTATGTATTTAGTTTATATTTATAGCTTTGTAGTATATAACTACGTGTTCAATGTTTTTGTATTTCTAATCTTAATTAGATTTGGTTTATATTTTTATTTTTTTTTGTGTTTTCTTAATTTCAGTTTACATCTATCGTATTGTATCTCTTAATTAAATTTTTATGTACAGTTTTTGGCTTATCCTTAATTTTTATTGTTACGTTAGGGTCTTTTACATCTATTATTTTATAGGGGCCTTCATAGGGTTTATCTAATCTTTTTCTATTATGTTTCTTTAATAAAATTTGTTCTCCTATGTTTATATCAATTGGGTTCGTGTATTTTCCTTCTGATAGTTTTGTTCTTGTTACTTTTGCTTTTTCTAAAAACCTTTTAGCTTTTTCTAAAGAGTATTTTAACTTTGTTTTTAGTTCATTTATATAGTGTTCTGGGTTGTATATAGGATTTGAATTTAATATTTTTTCGTTGGGCATGTATGGAAATTTTCCGTATATTAGTTTAAAAGGGGTATATTGTGTTTCTACATGAGGGGTTGTGTTATACGCGAAAGTGTAATATGGTATCCATTTATCCCAATCGTTGTTAGTTGTAAAGGCTAAAAAGTATTCGTTAAGAACTCTGTGGTTTCTTTCGATTGTACCTAAGTTTTCGTGGTAATAGGGGGTTGAGAACTTTTGTTCGATATTTAGTAACAGACAAATTTCTTTTACTAGTTCATTGTTGAACTCTGTTCCTCTGTCAGATTTTAATGTTTTGAATTGGCCGTATTTAGGTATTACATCTTTTGTTAATATTTTTGCAATTGATTTTGCGTTTTTATCTACAATAGGATGTGCGATTATATATTTTGTTAATTCGCATTGTAATGTTAATATGTATCGGTAATTATAAGAAGGTTTTATTGGTCCTACCGTATCTATACATAGTGTTTCAAAAGATGTGGACGGTGCATCTGTATATGCATATGTATTTGATTATATCATCTTGTAGACTTAATGCATAGTGTAAGAAATTTAACTAGTTTAGTTTTTGTCAAGTTTTCCAAGCGCGCATCGAAATGGTCTGGATATTCATTGCATCTCACACGTGTGCAGTTTAATTCTTTAACATTTTCAATTATAATATCTTTTATACCGCTTTCGAATTTAAATTCTAACTTTCTTGTGTTCTTAATGTCATTTATTGACGTGCATTCCCACATATTTAATTGTTCATTGTTTGTATTTTCTTTTGCCGATTTGCTTCTGATTATGACTAAAGTCTTTTTTATTCGTTCCTGGTCTTCTTCTTTGGATATTGGAATCATCTCTTTTAATATATCAGAATTTATGTTTATCCTCGATAAGGCGTCAGCGTTAGTGTTGCTTGAACCTTTTTTATAAATTATGTCGAAATCCGATAATTCAATTCTTATTCTGGTTAATTTTGAGGTGGGCTCTTATAGGCTCTTTTTTTCCCTATCACAATGTATTTTTGTATGCCTACCCTTACGTCTGTCTTATTGGTATTGCTAGTCTAGGTACCGAATCGTATGATTGCTGCAATCCGTTGAAACCGTTGGGTATGTGAACCAATTATTTTTATATTAACCCTCTCAAACCTAAGAACCAAAGCCGTATTGCTGGCATGAATAAGAAATGCTAAGGCATATTTATTTAGCATTAAGCTATTTATGTTGTCATAATTAGTAAGGAAGCTTCCGTACAAGTTGTTTACTTGTTTTGCGAAAGTGGCATTGCTTTATGTAATTTCTTATCATTTTGAACACGTTACGCTGTATGTATTTTTGGCTTGGTGAGTGCAACCTTGGAGACATTAGTTTGGTCTTGAGTTCTAGAAATGCTTGACGACGTTGGTTTGTCCATTCGAAGTCTTTACGTTTTTTCAGGAGATCGTTTAGTGGTTGTACTATGTTAGCAAAGTCTTTTATAAATTTTCTGTAATAGTTGTAGAGTGCTACAAATCTTCTTACTTCGTCTGTATTTTTTGGTTAGGGGTAGGTATTATTGTTCCATACATAGCGGGATCTGGTTTTATGCCGTCGGGTGTTATGAGGTGTCCTAGATAGGTTACTTCTGGTTGTAGGTTGCATTTGGATGGATTTAGTTTTAGGTTGTATTTCTTACGTCGTTCGAGTACTTTCGTTAGGTTTCTGTTGTTATGTTCAAAACTACATCCGTGTATTATTATGTCGTCTACGTATAAAAATGCTTCAGTGTCTTGTCCTGATAAGGCTATGGTCAGCGTTCTTTAGAAATTGCTGGACGAAATTTTTAGTCCGAATAGAAGTCTTGTGTACTGATAATGTCCGTTTGGTGTTAAAAAGGCGGTTAAAGATCGCGAGTTTTTGTTAAGTTTAATTTGATGGAATGAGTTTGTCATGTCCAAAGTGGAGAAATATTTTGCTCGTCCTAGTCTATCTAAGATATCTTATAATCTTGTAAGGGGGAATTTGTCGTTTACTATTCTTTCGTTTAGTTTAATGTAGTCAACTACTAATCGCCATTTCTTTATGTCCGTTTGATTTTTTTTGGGTACTAGTAAGAGTGGTGAATTATAGGGGCTAACTGAGGGTTCTATAATGTCTTGTTTTAATAATTCTTCTACTTGGGTATGTATAGCGTCAGTTTGTGTGTAATTGTGTAATTTTTTATGTATACTGGTGTATTGTCGTTTGTTTCTATGTTTTGTGTGTAAAAATTATTTGCTATGAGTGGTTCATTTTCTAGATGGAATACTGTGTGAAATTTTTTGAAGATTTTCATGAGTTCTTGTTTTTGGGAGTTGTTCACGGTGTCTAATTTTATGGATTGTAATATTTGTTGGAATCGTTGTTCATTATGTTGAGAGTGCATATTGGTGTTCTGTATGATTTCGTAGGTGTTGAGTGGTTCGACGTTGATAGGTGTAGGTAGGTATTGTATTGTGATTTCTTTATCTAAATTATCTAATATTTTAATGTGTTTGTGTCCGTTTTTTGGTATTATTGAATTGGCTAAAAATATTTCTTTTTCTATTTCTCTATTTAGTACTAAAGCGTCGCTGTCTATTTTGATATCTATGGAGAATATAATTTCACATCTTGGGGGTACAAATATGTTACTTTTATTAAGTATTTCATCGTACATGGGGAGCTGAACTTGGTAATCTTGTGTATTAATTGTAAGAGAGAAATTTTCATAATTTATGTTACATGCATACTTGTGATGATTCCATCGGTTTTTATCGGGAAGTTCTGGTCTACTAATTGTATTTTGTGTTGAGTGATTGCGTTTCCTAGATTTATATTTAAATCTAGTAGTAGTTCCCAATGTTTCTATACATTAGGTTAATACATTCTGAGTTATTTAGTGGGTAATGTTCCAAAAGGTCTGCTTTGCAGAGGCTGATGTCTGCTCCTGTGTCTAGTAGAAAAGACATTTCTGGTTTTGTTGCATTTTCAATATTTAGTAATATATAGTTGGATAATTTTGAGAGGAAGAAGATATGGGAATTTGCTTGTTTTGGGTATTCAGTGGATGCCTGGTTGAAGTGTTTTGTACCGAATTCAGGGGCATCGTCAAGAAATCCGGGTGAAATTCGTTTCCCTGGTTTTCTATCGCGTGTACGCGGTTGTTTTGGTTGTTGTTTCTCTGTTTTCTGTTGTTATTATTATTTTGATTTCGACAGTTGTTGTTGTAGTTGTTGGTATTGGAATTATTATTGCTGTTTCTATTAAAATTGTTGTTATTATTATTGTAATAGTTCCTGTTTTGATTATTATACTTTTGATTGTGTTTATTAGGATTATTATTGTGATATTGTTTTCTGTTGTTTTGGTTAGTGTAGGAATTTTTGTTGTGGTGATTGTACGAATTTTTCTTTTGGTAATTTACTCTCATTACCTGTGAACTTGTTTGGGTCGCACTTTCATATTGTAGCGCAATATTAATTGCTTCGGAAAAGGTTTTTGGTTGAGCCACAAAGATAGTTTAATGTAGTCGTCGAGACCGTTTTTAAATATGGTTAAGGCATAGGTATCGTTGATACTGGTAATAACGGATTTTTGTTCGTTAGTGGGGTTGGGGCCTAGTTCTTTGATTTGGAGATTATTTAGATCTGCTATTATGTTTAAAATTTTGTCTTTAAAATCTGTGATAGTACCTTTTTGTATTGTTTGATTTAATATTGAATGTAATTGTGGTATTGTTTGAATTGATTTAAATTTATTTTCACGTTTGGTTTTTAATTCCTCTAGTGTTGTTGAGATATCGTTTGCAAGGGCGGTTTGGACATTTGAGGATAGTTTGCAGTAGAAGGTATATTCTATTAGTAATGGTTTGGCTTCTTCTTTTAAGGTTTTATGTATTATTTCAACAACTTTTATGAAGCAGTTGATATCTATATAATTGCCAGTAAATGTGGGTATGGATTTGGAGGCTGTTTCTAAGTTAAAATCCATTTTCGGTTGTATTATACTTTCTGTCTTGCTGGGGTTTATGTCTTCTAGAGATTCTTTGCTTGCTTCAATTTCTAATAGTTCTTTTGCTGTCTTATATTTCTTCTCAAATGTACGGACTCTAGTTCTATAATTTTCTAATTCTTCTAGTTTATTTTCATTAGTTTCTTTTTTATAGGTTTTGCTGCCTAGTTTTTTGAAGTTGGAAATTATCCTATCTATAGAGATGTTGATTTCATCTATCCTTTCCATTAAAGGTGTAAAATAAAATTTTTTTTTTTTGAATTTTTATATTTAAGTTTTCAATGTTTTTCATTTATGTAGCTACATCCCCTTATTCAAATATATTTTTATTTCAATATTATTTCGTAATTTTAATATTTCCTAAATATTCTTCATATATTTTTTAATAATTTTTATATATATTCTTCATATTATCTCTTTATTATTCCTCATCTTTATTTTAATATTCTTCGTATTTTTAATTTATTGTGTGGTCGACGTTGTTTTTTGCCTGATTGGCACGGAACTGTTGCCTGTATATGTGTTCCTTGATTACGTCTTCATAATCAACAGTTTCGACATCGTCGCCGAAAAATTGTGGACGGACGTGTTCGAAGTCGAAAGGGGTGAAAGAATGTATTCCTTGTTTTGCTTCGCATGTTAGAGTGATTCCTTTGGGAGGGATCATTGTCTGGGCGGGTTTTATAAGAGGCTCGCGGTCGCTTGTCAATATTTTGGCTTTAAGGTTGATCAGAAATTGGCAGAATCTAAATTAGTGGCAGGGTCTGCATAGTTTGCAGGATCGTGTTGCGCAGGAACGGTTGCAGGATCGCCATGTAATAAATTTAGTTTTTATTTTGTATGCCATTGTTCTTGTTTTCTAGATTATTTTTGTTTGTATGTTTATGAATTTGTTCCCTGACTGCCCGGCTTCAGTCCGCCAAATCATTCTGCTTCTTAACTTGCCAACAAGTCTCGGCAAGAAGCAGTCCCTAGCTAATATTATAGGCGGATGGAACGCCTTTAGGTTTAAGCGAGTAAAACGCCTTTTGTGAATTGCTTTTGACAATTAATTCTTTATTGAAAAATATGTACTATTTATACTTAATTCTACAGGTGAAATTATGCTAACCTAATCACTAATTAATTGGGGCGCCTGGCGTCGTATTCCATTTCGTAATACTCAGCCAGTTGAAGTGCGACATAATTTTTGTTTTTCTTTTTGCTAAAAAATTAGGCAAATTCAGCATAATTCTGTCTGCACTTCAAAGTGGATGCATATACCAATATGCGATCACACTACACCCTTACCGTTTTAGAGAGAAAATTGTTAATCTGTTGAAAGACGTTAACAATTTTCTGTTATGAAAGAGAATTTGAACAAAGTAAACGGTAGTTTTTTAATTAATTTAAGTAAATTCTAGGGTATATAGATGTTGTATTTTTAGATTTCGTTTATATTGCATTATATATACCGATATGCGATGCAAATTCCACACCCGCACAAATGTTATTGTAAGGTATAAATTATGTTTGCCTATTAAATAGCGAGAAGAAGAAGAAATTATTAGCAGGCCTATAATTAGCGTCTTAATACGGTTAACTACTCACATGAAACAAATGCATATATTGCTTCGCGTACTGTTAAAAAAAGCAGATAGTTGTGAAATTTTTACGTAATATGACAATAAAAATTGTGCAATCGTTGAATCAACTCAAACAATTTGACGATTATATCTGGTTCCCGAACGCGGTATTAAAAACGATAGGCTATGAATTCCCGCAGAAACCTACATCAAAATGGTTGCTTTGTCTAAAGCGCGCCCTCACTCTCTTAGAAATCTCCGCTCACTTCTATTGTTCCGGTTACAGTATTAAACAAATGTATGATATTGCTCAGAATGGTATGCCAAACGTGCCGCTTTTCTTACGCTTAACCTCGAGTCTAATGTATACAATAAGTGGTGACGTTAAACTACTAAATTTCGTAATACATTTAAAACAAAGTAAAACAATGTTTAAGAGATTTCAGGATATTTACCCACAATCCTTAGAAGAGCTACATTCATACCGAGTAAATCAACATTTCTGGCCGTCTTGGGTTAACGTAATTTTATATTTTTACCTCGTTTCCACTTTCTTCATCATTATATCACCAATCGGAGAAGCGATATTATTGTATATTTACGAGTTACTAACCGTGGGTTATGCGGAAGCACACTTCTCCTATCTAAAGTGTTATGAAATAACGTACAGCTTTGACCATCGCAGCCCATTAGCCTATGCATTAGCCTACTCTCTGGAAAGTTTCTATAGTCATTTCATTGTCATCGGTAATATCAGTGTAGACATCTGGCTGTTATCATACGCAATGCAATTATGCATGCATTTTGATTACATTAGCCGAGAGTTGGAAATGTACGAACCCAACGAAGAGCACGCCGACGCAGATATAAAATTTATAGCTGATTTAGTAAGCAAACATCAAATTGTTTTAAGGTTTGTTTGGTCATGACTTAATGGTTTTACTTGAAAGTTTATATATGCCTTTAAATTAGGTTAAGCAATGAAATTAACACCATATTCGGAATGCTTCTATTATTTTTATTGCTTTCTATGTGTGGCGTTTTATGCTGCGTCGGAGTTTATATGATGGTTATGGGTATGGGTCGAGAATTATTGACATATGTAGCTTTTCTACTCACAGCTGTCGGACAATATTATGTGATTTGCTACTATGGTCAGCGACTGATCATTTTGGTAATTGCTACATTCTTTTGACGATTTATTATTTTAAATTTCTTTTTCCAGAGTAAAAATATCGGCAATTCTGCTTATAATCATCGTTGGTACATGGCTTCACCTTCTTACAAGAAATCGATTTTGATCATTTTAATACGTGCTCAAAAGGAAGCTGACTTGAATGCTAATGGCATGCAACCTATATCTTTTGAAGCTTTTAAGATCGTAACGTAGTTTAACTACTTCTTTTTCTTTTAACAACAAAGCTATTATATTACAGGTATTGGGTGCGGCTTATCGTGCTTTTGCTGTATTTAGAACTATGTTAAAATAAGTTAAAATCATTTTCCTTATTAAATCTCAACCCAACAGATTTTAGAAGTTGGAAATAATACAATATGTGTAAGGAACGGAATTTTTCTCTCGTTGGAAAAATTTACCTTTTAATAAAATAATGCCGTGATAATTCTCAGCGGCTATTTAAGGCGTTCTTATCTTCGTCATTTACATCCCTCACCTAAATAAAAATTCTAATATCTCTTGACGTTGCAATTCAATTCCCTTTTTCGAATGTGATATTCGCAATCCAGTCCGTTCTTACTTATTAC
>KK500173.1:161850-178724 GCA_000688715.1 Glossina pallidipes | reverse complement strand
TGAGCGACTGCGAATCGCCGTCGTCGGTTATATTTCGATTATCTATCCCGCTAGAGGATATACCTAATGCTTCCCTGGATACGGCTTCCCGTATGTTAGGCAATTCAAGATCTGTGCAAATTTCCAAAGTATGAAGGCGTTGACGGCCTCTGTGACTTTTTCCTAGATCCTCTTTCGGGCACATTTTGAACGTTGAGAAGTACGGCTTATCTAAAATATTTCCTAATTCCAATTGTTCTTTACCTAAAGCGGCTGTAGCACTGATACTACTGAATTTAACCAGTTTTGTGTACTTTTGACGCTGCAAGATGATATAGTCGCCCAATTGTATTTTTGGTTGTCCATCATTGGTGTCATCGGTAGTCATATTCGTACAAGTTAAACTTAATTGAAATTAAAATATTTCTCAATGAACACAAATAAACAGACTGAATAAGCTAACACGTGTTATATAACGTCCCCGTTTTTTTGGGATGTCATAAATGAAAATATCTCAGCGTTGATGTTTTGAAAGATTCAAATAGTTGATGGAATCAATTTATAAAATAAAGGCAATTGTATATTACAAAATTTGACAAAATTGGATAGATTTGAGACTTTTGTTTATGAAAACGCCTCCACTTCCGTAAGTTTAAACCAATAGCCGCACTCACAACGTTTCGGACAGCCCTTTTCCAACCACATAAAGTTAACAAAACGGTTATCGCAACCTAAAAAAAAAAATAATATCCATTTCAAAAAAAATTGTGTCTTATTTAAGTCAATTCACATTACAAACACTTACATATACAACCAACTATGCGTCCATGAAAGGCCGATGGTATTAAAGTTGGATTCTCGGCCGTACCACTGCCCCTTTTAATAACATCTGAATGATAAGGATCACATTTGCCACTTAGAAAAGCTAGCATTTCCTTTTTTTCCAAGCCCGTAGCGTGTTCGAGGGGATGCGCCATTTCTTAATATCAAATAAAAGAATTTTTTTTTGTCACAGTCTAAATGAGACTCAAAATTATGTAAAAACCTTGTGCTCCTTGTGGGTTTTTCGCTGTCGTTTTCTTTGAAAGGTCGCGCTTCGGAAATCCCACTTTATCTAGCAACCGCTTTAAAAGACCATCGGCTTTTAAAGTGGGTTGATTTTTTGATAAATATCGTTTAGTTGCAGGAGCTTTTTCCAAAAGACGTTTAATCACCGAAGACATTTTTTCTAAAGACATTTACTCACAAGTCTTCTAATAAAGAAACTGACGTTTTATGGCAGCATATTCAAAGGCTACAAAATTATTTAAAATTGCAAAGTAGTAAAAAGAAATGTGGTTTTTGTTTCGTTTTTCTTATTATTGTTGTTGTTTTATTAGGCTTAAACTTAACAAGCGTGTGTACCGTCTTCTGTCGACCTTTTAAGTTTAATTATCGTTAGCAATTTTCGTGCATTATCGATTACTTCAGAACGATCGACTCCCTTGGAAAACTTTCTGGAGTCATTTAATTAACGTGTTTTGCTGATTTTACTTGATGTATTGACTTTTTTTTTTATTATTATTAAAGAGTTACTTTTTGCTTAAATGTTTCAATTAAACATAAAACCGAAAGCGGTTTATTTTTTTGTAAGTAGAAGTTGATGACTAATTTAAACAGGCGCTTTCTCCACCAACTTAAACCAATGGCCACATTCACAGCGTTTAGGTGAATCCTTTTGCAGCCACATCCATTGAACGTAAGTCTGATCTTCTTCGCCTAATAAAAATGAAATTGTTAATGACTTGTTACAACTGAAAATCTTATGTTTATTCGCTTGAAAAAAAAAAAAAAACAAAGAAACTTACAGATGCATCCTACAATACGAGCCTCAAAAGCGGATGGTATTAGGTTGGGATTTTCCTTGGTACCAGCACCACGTTTAAACACTTTCATATCGAAAGGATTGTCATTACCGGCAGCTTTAGCCAGCAATTCACGCTTCTCAATGCCAGTCGCGTGCTCGAGGGGATCGTTCATCACTAAGAGGGTTAGAAATAAAACGTAATTTTACGAACAAAGTTTCACAATGACTTGAACAAATATTTGGCATTTGAGGAAAGGTTAAAGCTGCTCTAGAAGAAACCGGCGTCACCTTACATGAGAGGAACTGATCTAAGTTGAGATGATATATTTACAGACTAGAACACAAGGTATTTTCGAGTCACGAAATTTTTAGTAAACAGAAAAAAAAACAAAACTATATGAGCGATGGGTAAGTCTCATGACGCCGCCGAAACGCTGGCTGTCAATCAACAGAGTTACATAAATCATTAAATAAATGCATATATCAAAATAGATACACTTGTTCAAATATGAAGAAACAAAAGCATTACTTTTTGATGCACTGAATATGTTTTATAATCATTTCGAACTGAATGCCGTTTTTTACGTTCTTATCACTCCCACAGATTGTAATTTTTATAAAAAAACCAAAAATGGTTACATAAAAATCTGCGCAGTATAGTTATCAGGATCTGTATATTATTATGAAGTACCGCTAAGATGTCATTCCAAGTTAAGGATATTTTGATGCAGAAAAACCGACTTTTCATAAATTACGTAACATGTTCGAGGAAAATTCGCCGTGCTTTTAACGTAGAATTGTATGTGTTTAACATTAAAATAACTGCCCGAATGTATTCTTTTATGATTAGCGGTGGGAGCGGTGGGAGTGGGCGAGACAGTCACACTTCTTTTCATTAAAAAAAAAAAAAACAAATTTAACCTTTTCTCCCTTTTTCCTTTTAGAAGGCTTGGAAGAAACTTACTTTTACAGAAACGTACTGGAGTGTATGTAACATATCGGCGTGCCGCGGCACGCAATGCCATGCGTCCACACATTGAAGCCATTTGATGTATGATTTTGTTTTTATGGATTTCTTGAAATTTTATTATGAATTAAAAATTTCGTAATTTCCACGCACGAAAATGATGAAAAACTCACTCGCAAAAAAATATCTGACTTTCAAACGCGACAGCGCAATCAATGATGCCAACGCAAAAGTTTTTTTTGCCTAAAATATGGGTTGCTTCCGTTATATGTAGAAGCAACTTCGATATGTATGCGAAAGTGTTATATTGTCAACTTGGAGATATATGCTTAAAAGTTTAGTTTGTGTGCACTATAATTGATGTAAACACGTTCCTGAAGTTACGTTGGAGCGCCTTAACAACAAAACAAAAATGTTTTTAACATATACTATGGAGAAAAAAGCGTTTATTGAAAATGAATTTCAAATTCGTACCATCACGAACCTTTACGCTTTCGAATGATTAAACAATTAAAATGTCTGTATGTAAAGTTGCAAAATTCCAAAGTTAGGTTATTGAAATAATTAAGTTGCCTTTTGTTTTTACGCATGGGAACAAAAGATGAAAATGTGAAACTATCGACCAATTTGAAGGTCTTTTCATGTAAATTGGATTCAGAATTAAAAAACATTGTAAAAGCTAAATACAAAGATATTCGAATATAAACATGAAAGAATATAAAAGATATAAACGATTCCCTGAAGCTTCAGGGCATTAAATGGGAATATTTTTTTTTACTCCAACTTGCGCTCAATACATATCCATAAATTGTAAACATTGTAATAAATCTGGAAGGACGGTCACCTTAGTTAAAATTGCACTTCTTGATTGTATTGACCGTAATACAATGTAATACAATGGGAGCAGTAAACTCTGTAAATCCCCCGCAAAATTTTCTGTAAACTAAAAAAAATTGATTTCGTTTTATGTTCTAGATCTAAATGCATAGATTAGTATGACCAGTCTTAAAATTTTTATATGTTAAATTTGTATATATGTAAATTTTTTGCAAATATTTGCTGTATATATAAATTTGTAATAATTTTTTGTTTTTGCAACTAAATTATGTTATTATTGTTTTTTTGTATTTCAACAGTAAGTTTAGCAAATGCGACAATTGCTACTTAATTAATTATACAATCCAGAAGCGAAAACCTGCTTGAGTTATGATCAAATACAATTCAGAAACGACACCTTGCATGAGTTAATAAAGATTCTTCTACATTCAAATTTTTGTACGTTTCTCTGCTATAGTTTATGAGTGATGAGCGAAATATCAATTTTTTATTCCTCTTTAAAAACCGAGGTATTCTCAGTTTGCGTGGTACTGTGGACGTGCCCTTCGACCGATCTGGCCCATTTTCAATATTAACCTGCGTACAAGTTCCAAAATCCTGCCATATTGTTATTTAAAATTTCGGGTTTTTTTTGAGATGAAAAATTTAAAAATTTGCTTTGCTGTGTGTTCCTTATGGAAACACTTTTTGAGAGTAGCTTTTCTGATAGCAAGCTTTGAACAAAACAGTTGATGAAAGCAAGACAGTTAACATTGCGATTTTTGAAAGGAAATTTTCAAAACATCGCATATAGGTGACGCTAAAGAAAGTAAAATTTTCATCAGAGTTGCCAACACAGCATGGTAAAGATTGTTGCTAAGAAACCGGAAATGCGGCAAAACATTCTTTTTAATTTTTTTCATTTTTATTACTAAACTAAACTAAAACTTAAGTAAACAACAATGTCTACAAAACATTTAATATGTTTTGATGTTTCGAAAAGTGAACGCTTTCAACTGACCGACAATTATAAGTTATTGCAACGCAAATTGAAATCCCTTTGGGCAATAGAACAGTAAGTTAAATTTTTAATATAAGAAAAATCTCTTCACTTTTTTCTTGACTTTAAGAAATGACACCGAATTAAAAGCCGAAAAATTGCAACGGGCTAAAATCTTTGTTTTGGCTGGTCCCCAAGATCGTTTCACTCAAGATGAATTTGAAGTGCTAAAGGATTTCGTCAGCAATGGCGGTAGTTTGTGGGTTTTGTTAGGCGACGGCGGCGAACAAGAATTTAATACTAATGTAAATTTCTTTTTGGAGCAATACGGCATTTATATTAATAGCGGTAAGTGTTTAAAGGAAGAAAAAATTGAATCTTCACCTTTACTGCCCGTGCACAAATGGTTAATGGTGTATGTGTTTTATTAAAACGTTTGTACCACCCGTAAGTAGGATTCCTAGATGCATCAAATTTTAATTTAAACTCGATCGAGGTACGATTGTGTGAATTGCAAAAAAGAAAATAGGCATTGAAAAGCTCTTGCATTGAAAATGGGTAAAATCCGTCAAAGTCCAAGTGCAATATAGCAAAGCGTAGAACACTGTAAGCCTTCCCAGGATAAATCGTTACAATCTTCAGCCAGCATTTCTAATGAATACGAAGGTTACACTTTCGCTATTCCGTGAAAGTCGGTGGGATGTAGGCAGGGCAAATGGAACATCATTTACTGGTGTCACTTGTTGTGATGCGCTTACTACAATGTATTTACTTTACTTTCCTTACAGATTCTGTGGTGCGTCCGCATTATTATAAAGACTTCCATCCGAAGGAGTGTTTCATTGGCGGCGGTATAGTATGCGAGTCTTTGTGGCGTCATTTGTTGGAGCAAAACATTGAGAAACTCGATTACGACTTTACGGATGAGAAATACAAAATACATTTTCATTATCCGTACGGAGCGACTTTAAATGTTTCCGATCCGGCTAATGTTTTAATGACCACCGGTCCCGTTGTCTATCCCTTTAATCGGCCTTTGGCCGGTTACTATTACCAACCAAATGGTGGCAAAATCCTGGCTCTAGGTTCCGGTTATATGTTTCACGACAAGTACCTGGCGAACGATAAGACCAATGATGTGCTTTTAAATTATTTTATGAAATTATTGGGCTCGCACGAGATCAACTACAAGCATTTGGATTTCAATGATTTGGAAGTGAGTTGAGAGGAAATTCGAAATTGAAATTCAAATAATTTATGATTGAATTTTCTTTTAATCTCACAGATAAATGATCATAAGACTTTTACGGATATAGGTTTTGTGGCTGATCTGCCCAAAGCTTGCCTAATTGACTCTATCGGTTCCGAGATACCGGCCGACTTTAAGCAAATGTTTGACATGACTTTATGCGCATTGAGTAATCGTTTGCTAAAAGATGTAACGTCAGCCTATCATCACTTGCATGTTAAATATGAACCGTTGAAAATTATAAAACCACAATTTGAGATACCCTTACCACCCCTCCAACTTGCGGTAGTTATTGTTTGTTAATGATTTTATCATTCGTTGTCGAACAAAGCCAACAGACATTTTCATGCATTCTAGACATTCCCACCGGTTTTTAGTGAACCGGCCGCACCTCCCTTGGAATTGTACGATCTTGATGAGGTTTTCAGTGCAGCGCGTACACAATTAGCAAATATGACGGGTCAGTGCCTGCAGACAATACAGAGGAAAGATTCTCGCAAGAAGCCGCATTATAAAGAATTGGAAAACTATATTAAGGAATGTGCTCGCATAACGGCTATCATTAATGAGCAACACGATATGCCAGCGCGAGAGATTCTAAATATCGTTGCACAACAAATTGTCAACTATCGCCCCTATGAGTAAACTGCCGAATAAGGCGAAAGGAGAAACTTATAGTTTTCTTCATTCTTCTTCTTGTTTTTTTGTTCTACATAGTATAAAGTAAAGTGCTTTGTTCGGCACATTCCATCAAGTCGCCTGTTATCTTCGCTTATAAACGCAGGTACCGTTACGGTTGAGAGAATGCTTCGCTTAACATACATAGCTTGAATACGTAAATTTATGAAGAGTCAGTTATTTTTATCTTTTTTTCTTTTTTTTCTTTTCAAATAAAGTTTAAAAATATTTTGCTGATTTCTTGATTTATGGATTTATTTTTTTGTAAGTTAATCAGGAGTCGTGTTCAACATGAGTTGTACATGAATTTTCACATGATAGTCATACGTAAAATCCCAGAAAACATTTTTTTAAATGAACTTAATATCAAGTTCTTATCTTATCATATTTTTATACCCTACGTCACTTTTGATGCAACGGTATATTAAGTTTGTGCGGTCGAAAGGCCTTTTATTACACCGATCGATTCAGAATGACTTTCTGAATTGATCTAAGCCTGTCTGTTGGTTTGTCCGCCTGTCCGCCCGGTGCCTGTCCGCGTATTTTGGATGAAATTTGGTAGGCTGACGTGTTTTGGTCAAAAGACGCTCGGAACGCTTTTTCGACCGACTTATCTTGAAAATTCTTTATATGGAAAAATATTGTAATTTTCAGAATTGCGTGACAGAAACCGATTAGTGATAGGACTTCGGTATTCTAAATTCATGTGAAAAATTTGGATCAGATATGCTCTTTTTTTGGGCACCCTGGAAAAACACGTGAACACATTATAATCGGGCTAAGCCGACTCTTAAGTATCTTACACCACATTCTTTTTTTTGCCATAGAACACAAGAATTATACCCGTTTTTTACATCAACTAACTATTATGGAACTGCATATCAAAAATTAGACCTTTTGGCAAATGAAGGCTTACATTCCGGAAGAATGGTTGTGCCCGAGAGGTTCAAAAATTGAAGTACGTGTTCAAAATTCAGCTCAGCTAATTTTCAAATTAAATCGATTTTCGTGATAAAATATAAAAAATAAAACTTAACTTTTTCTACCACAAAAAAAAAAAATCCTTAAGATCCAAAATAGGCGTCCGTGGTCCAAATTTAGTATGGATAGTTTTTTTATCTTAAAATACTTAAAGACCTTTTTATCATATGAATTTCTTGTTTTCTAAATCGTCCCCACTTTGTATAGCTGTCTGTCCGTCCGAGGTATGTTCAAGTATTCTTGCATTCAACTTACATGATGAAATATGGCTTCATCGCCTATTTTGACCCAAGGAGGAATTTCATTGAAAATGATCCGGATCGGACCAGTTTCTCGACCACTTCTCACGCACAACTTCGTTTTCAAAAGCCGTTTTATAAAAAAGTATTTTAAGCGAAGTGGCTCGACGTGTGAAATGGTGGGTCGTGAGTCATGTTTTACTTGTTGTGCCTACAAGATAAATGCGGAACTTTTTACCGTTGTATTTGTTGTAGCTTATGAGTAATGACCAAGAAAACGAATTTATCTGGTATTGAAAGCGTAGAAGTTCTTCGTTTATGTTACACTCCCGGTATGGTCCAACCTCAATATCACCCTGTGTGCAATGATTTCTAAAGCTTTTATCAGATATGAATAACGAAATCGCAAAAAACAAAACGAAAACTTTGATCAGAGATATCTCGAGTGATGTCGTACGTTAATGAGGAGCACTGAACGCTTAAGATCATAAATACGAAGAGCATAGAGTATGGCAAAGAATTATTTTGGAAAAACGTTCCAAATCCATAAAATTAATTTACGGCACATGACAGACATCACTTGAAGCGCCATGCACCGAAGAAAGGAGCAAAACACCGTTGTAATGATATATAAGTGATTTTGTAATTCTTTCTATTGCCGATGTTGCTATTGCTGTTGTTGCTGGGATAATACTCAATATTCCGAGTGTTGACAAATTGAAAAACACAAATTATTTAAAGGGGGAGCATAAGTAATAATTTAAAGAACTAATGATTGAGGGGATGTTTGCTTAAAACGTTTGGTGATCGTGTGAATTGCTCTGTTAGTGAATTGTCAAAATGACTATTTTCCCGTAAAAATTCTAATCTCACGGGAGTAATTAAATACGAAAAAAAAATTATTGATTTGTTTGTTGGTTTGTTTTCTTTCCGTTTATTCATTTTTTTTTTTTGTATTTGCTTAAGGAAATTTTGAAAGCTTAGGTTAAAAGATTTGTTTAAAAAACATTAAATAAAACAAACCGGCATTTGTTGACAATAATTTAGTGATTTCATCACTATTGACTTCGAAGAATTGTGATAATCAGCTGCAAAATAGAAAAAAGAAAAGAAAACAACAAATACAACGAAAGAAAAATTATATTAAGATCGTATCGTTTTTTTTTTTATTTTTTTTTTTTATATCCACTACTCGACGACTATTGTTGAAAAGCCAAATTATTATTATATCGTATAACACACATTGCACTGTTTATCGCTCATTGATAAAATATATCAAATCAAAAACCTTATTATAAGCGCTGTTGTTGTTGTTGTTGTTGTAGTCGAGTATTGTGGACAAGGAGTGAGCAAAGTGTAGGCAAAAAGTTGCGATATCCTTTACAAATTAATTCGTTTAAATATCTTAAAATATGCGCTCTTAAGGTCTCAAAATAGCGTATAAGCGAAGTATTACTTAGTAAAGGTCTGTCTACGAAACTACGGAAGGTTTATCGACTGACTAACACAAATCAAAAGCACATTATCACATAAGATGTGACGTAAGGTAGACAAGACTTTTCCACACTGACACCTTCCAATGGCGCCATTTATCGGTATCTTCCGCGGGATTGGGAAAATACAGCCTTCACTTTCACCTTTGGTCCAAAGTAAATCCCAATCGCATGTTCAGAAGCTGAGTTGTAGCGCTATAAGTGAATCTGTGACTCTCTTCGGCTAATGTTAATTGTGCACATGGGTAGACACCGCACAATCTTAAAGCGGCCAATACATTACAAAAGGTAGCATAAAACGAGCAAACTGGTGGCCAAAGAGCGTCGTAAGAGTTTCAGTGAATTGATTAAAAAAAGGCACCATTTATTTGACCGGACCACTACATAGAGGAGGTAGAAAAACAGAGTAGCGTTTGCTTACGGTCGACATGAAAATCCGTATATAAGTAAGGAACGGAACCACCAAAGCAGCCAGATTGTTTGAAAAACGAGCAGAGATGAAAAGTCACTGTAGCGTGTTGTGCGATATGTACGAATGTGTAGAACGAGAGATTGCGATCGCTCAGAAAGCTGACTAATTTTGCCAATCGTTTGATTGGTGGAAGAATCTATGTTCATAGGACATTTTTCCGGGCGGTGTCATCTGTATATAGCCACAGTACAGGCCACGTTACGCCAATGCTCACGGGCGTTGGCGTTGTTGAGGTCAAAGTTTTCTGGGAACGATTTGGAAGCTTTTTCCCACGCTTGCGTTGTTGTACTTCAACCTTGGCAGGATGCAAGTGTAGGAATTGTGCGTCGATTGGCATAAATGCTGCTTTAAAAATCGAAGCCTTTGCCTGCAGATATATTTTATTCAACAAACGTCGTTTTCTATCCTCAAGTCCATCAAGAATCAGTTCAAGAAGAGCCAATTCTTTTACGTTGATATACCTTCGTCCTTCGTTCTTCTATATCCTAAGTGACAGCACTACGTTGTATTGATGTTTAAACTTGTCTTATTTGCCCGACTTCATTCAGGTATTTTAATGAGGTTATGTCGCTCATAGGGCAGCATTAATTTTGTGACTTGATCGTGAGTGATCTCTTACGGACATTGAGTGACACACGGCTTACGAGGTCATTAATAAACGGCAATGAGCAAGAGAGGGAGAGGAAGACCAACATGTTAAGGCACTTACGGGATCTAAAACCGTTGATTGTAATTCTTTTCGAAAGATTATTTATAATAACGTAAAGTGCCGGGCGGGGAAGCTTACGAAGCCGGGAAGACCAACCAATGCCAAACAAGTCTCTTGCTGGATTGCATTAATCGAATTTTTGGGTAAAAATCGTCGGACACTGAAGACAACACTTGAAACCTTTCGACTCCCATCTTACCGTGAGGGTCTTTTGGTTGAAAATGTCGAATCCTTAAAATTCACGCCATAACCAAAGTCATACAAAGGACAGTCAACTACCATCTGATGAGATGGTCTCAAAACCCAAGCATGTAACTGGCGATTGACAATAGGAATTTGGAAAAGAATGGGCCTCTGTTGGTTTGAAGGCTTTCTTCACACAAAAGGAAAGCTGAACTACTCGTCATTTCGGCTTAAGTAAGATCGTTTCTCCGAATTCCACATAGTATGACGTGGGGGTCTCCCCTCCCGTCCCTGATGTCGATGATATCGATAACAAATTCGATCGATTCCTATCACTTTGATAAGATAAGGAAATAGAAGAAGATATCTTAAGGTGTCGTATAAAGGAAAGTTATTTTCCTTATTTTCCTATTTTCAAATACTCAAGTTGCGAAAATAATAAGCTTTGAATAAATTTTCAAAAACATTTATGATAATAACCAAGTGATGATTTTTTTAAAAGAGCTTGTGTGAAGTGTACACTGGAAGTGTTTGTTTTACCCGATTATTTGATTGTGTTTAAGATTTAAAAATAATTCCTTTTATACTTTTTTTCATTTTATTTACTAACAGCATTAATTTTTGTTTAATGGCCGGTCGTTATGGCAGTGTTTTTATTATCATGTTTATGTTGTTAACAATTTAAAAAACGCTAAATGTCAAACAGTACTAGTTCCTGTAGTCAAGATCGTCATCATCGTCATCCCCACATGAGGACAACATTATTTGAGCTGAGTAATAAAAATGAGAATCGAAATCGAAATACACGCAGCAAGATAACAAAATCAGTCCGTCAGTCAGTTGGCGAGTTACAAGAGTTAGCATTAATTCTCTAAGGCTCCAGTAATATTAACAATTTGAAAAGAATGCAGATAGTGTTGTTAGTGACGTTGACGTGTTGTTGTTATGATGTGAATGTTGGTGATGATGGTTGATTATTGTATGCAATAGAGATTCGATCGTTGTATAACGATTGACAGGCATGTCATTTCATTTTACATAGCTATCCATAAATAGGCCCCTTATAGGTGTTGTGCGTGTGTATGCGTGAATTTATTGTGCGCCTGTGTATGTGAGTGGGATTTTAATCTTTTTTTAAAATCTTTTTGTTTTTTTTTTTTTTATTGTACAAAATGAATAAATCTTAAGCTTGTTAATTGATTGTTACATGATTTTGTTGTTGTTATTATTGTTGTTGATGATGGTTGCATTGTTTTTTGTCAGCCGTTTATATTATTAAACAGCAATTTAACTCCTTTCCGTTCAGGCGGTCTAAATGATTTCTTGGTAAGAAGACATCCAGACAGAATAAGAAACAAAACAACAACAATAAGATGCAGACTATGTTTGACAGTTTGTTTTTGTCACCTTTTTTGTTGACTCTGAGGGTGACAGTTTTTTTTTTTTTTTTTTTTTTTTTTTTTTTTTTTTTTTGTTATAATAACAAGAACCACACAGCACACTTCATATGTTCTTCGTTTCTTTGGATTCAAGCTGGCTTTACACATTTACCTCCGTCTCAATGTTCGTCCGTCCATTCATTCAAATTAACTTTTTCTTTAAATTGCATTTTTATTCTGGTTCTGAATATTATTATTGTCGTTGTTGTTGCTGTTGCTGTTCTTGTTGCTGTTGTTGCTGTTGCTGTTCTTGTTGCTGTTGTGTCGTCACTGAAAATTATGTGCATGTTTATTTTATAGTATTCCCCTTTTTTTCTTTATAAGCGTTTGGAGTTTGTTTGTACATAGACGTATAAATTTACGTTTATGAATGTCTTAAATGATCGAGGTATTCCCGGAATTCTAGCCAAGCACACAGGTGATAGGAAACTTTCTCCCTCGGATTCAAATAATTGTTTATCTAATTTTCAAATCATTCCCTTTTAAATATTTTACAGTTGGATTCAATGGATGCTTATTGCGTTGCAAGAGATCGACCGAACTTCTTTCTGAAATTTGCATTTACTAGATTACGGCTTGCGTACTACTCTTCTGTTTAGCTAGACAGCTAACTTCCCTTCATTGTACCCCACAACATTTGGTATACAAGGGCTTACTATGTTTGTACGGATATAAGCATTATCTAGAGGGACTTGAGATAAACCCATCTTCTATTATACCGATGGATTGAGAACCACTTTTGGATTTGATTTAAACATGTCGGTCTCTCTGTCTCAACTTGTTTTCTTGTGTTTTGTGGACAGAGAACATTTTTTGAGATATTTTGATGAAACTTGATACGCTGACCTGTCTTGGGCTAACGCTATTGAAAATGCTTCGGATCGGACACATTTTCGATCACCTCGTCATTTTATGAATAACTGCACGACGGTGCAGAGTTTTTAATGGTGAGACCTGACCCACTATAGAGTTTCTAGTTATTTTTTTATCTAGTGCTTAATTGTTTTATATTTCCATAAAACGCGAGGCTGACACAAGCTTCTTCTTTTCTTGCACGGGGATAAGTGCCTGTCCCTTTCCTACTTTCATACAGATTTTATTCAGACGTCTGCAACTGATCGAGTTGCACAAAGACTGAATCTGATTCTGTTTCTGCTGTAATACCTCAGGCCGGCCATGGGGCTATGATTGGAACAGATGTGCTGTAAACAGTAAGCAATGTGGTGCAGATAGTTCGAATATAGAGATAGCGATATAGAGAGCCGTTTTTCTCATCCTAAAGGGCTTAGCATTTTGACAAAATAATCTTAGCATATCCTTTCTAGGTAAGACGAGGTTGCTCATTGTAAAAAATACGTTTGCTTTTCGAAAAAATCTTCACCAGCTACCATGAAATGTGTGCGAAGGATCACATGCAATAGTTAGGAAGTCTGTCGCACTCATGCCGGCTTTCCGTGCGCAGTGAAAAATACGTACAGACATTATCTGCGCATGTGGCTGAATGAGTTGGGCATCCTTAGCTCCATGGTCGTCATAGTTTCGAAGAATATAATGTTTCTGCATTGTCGGTATTACGCTGCGTTTCATAACTACTTTCTTGCATTCTGATTGTTAATACAACCTGGATTGGCCTTGAACTCTTCCCCCTCCGAATTTCAAGTGCATCGATCCATCCATGATAGGCCCCCAACCATGATACTGCTTTTCTGGCCCGGTCAATGACTTCGCAGACCAATAGTAAATCTTGAGTTTCCCTAGTAGCTACCAACAGATGACTTCCGACACTTTCAATGACTTCATTGTAAAAGTAATTTTTTTACGAGAAGCTTTTAACTTTAAACTTCTAAACATTGAATTAATCAAGAAATTTTTACATATTTTCTTCAAATTAATTAAATTTATATCTCAATCAAGAATCGATGCAATTGCGAAAAAAAACGGGCGTGATATGCCAAAAACTATAATATCGTGAGTTTTCAATACAAAAACTCATTTAAGAAATATTTGCACTTCTAACCTGGAACGTCCCACACGCCCCGCTTTTATCAGTAGACATTAATACTTCCGATTAATACGGTGCGCAGGGTTAACTTCTTGTTTGCTCGGATGGTGTTTGGATGCTTATGACGATATCCAAATACGAATTGTTTTGGGGATGGCCTCAAAGACCGAGAATTTTCTCGTGATGGAATCCGAATATTGTCTGAGAGGTGGGAAAAAATAGTAGCTAGCGATGAACAACGCTAATCTGTTCATTTGTTTTATTCTGAAAAAACGGGCATTCGACCACAAAAAGCCGGACCGAACTCATTTATACTCCCAATATACTCTTAGGCCGTGAAACTAAACTCATGTCTTTTATAAAAATGAATTTTCTCTTTATTAACTTGAAGTTTTTATTTCAAGTACAAATGATAAGATTGAAGCATACTGTGATGCACTCGTGCCTTACAATCTATTCAGTGTGTTTTGAAAAAAAAAAAAAAAAAAAAAAAAAAATTTAATTAAAATTTATAAAATCAATGATAGATACTCTGTGCTTGTCATCTCGATCTTTTGTTTGTCGCTATTTAAAATTCCTTATAACGCCCTTTAATCACTTAATTGGAATCAAACCTGTTACGATTATGAAGCAATGACATCATTATGATATTCGTTAATAAACTATTAACACATGTAACATAGAAATGTGTTCGAAATATCGTTTGAAAGCAACAAAGCACATAACTACGCATACCGGGAGAGTTTAGTTCATTTTTTCTAAAATCATAAAATTTATGAGAAAAGTAAAACAATCATCTTTCTTTTAATGCAAGATCGATCGGCAACGTTATAAATTCGACCACCATATAAATGAATTTTAAGTGTCACAATGAACACCTGCTGAGCATAAAAAGATAAAAAAAAAAACAAAAAAAAAACGCACAATTAAAATGTGAAAGAATAAAGAAAACGAAATCAAGTTTTTTTTTTTTTATTTTTTCGAGTAGGGGTACGTGTAACCAGGCTTTACTAAAAGACTGCTTGAAATTTTTCTTTTCTTTTTTTTAATTTTTTTTTTATGTTTATTTAACAGTTTTTTTGTTGTTTGGTGAGAGAGAAGTCACATTTGGTGTGACTCTGTGCAGTTAATAAATGATTTATGATTGAAATAAAGAAAGCGCCACATGGATGGACAAAAGAATAGAACGAATGATTATAGGGTTTAGGTGATGCTCTTGACTTTCTGGCTGTATAAATATTTGTTAATAAATAAAACTCTGCATTATATAAAAACTCCTAAGTAAATATTGTCATCGTCATAATAAGGCGGACGACTGGAAAGGAAACAGCTGTACTCATACTCATTAATGTCTAGTTAAGTTAAGGCAACGTTGTCTGATGCCTTTCTAAATAAATACGCTTATATATATATCTATATATATATATATATATATATATATATATATGTATATATGTATATATATTTTGTTTTCAAAGTAAATAATTTTAGCAATATTTACATGAGTAAATATTTTTTCCTTTCTTTTCCTCTTTTTTCCATGCCTTTCGATTTTGTTTTATGAATGAATAAAAATTAAAAAAAAAAAGGAAAGAAAAGAAAAAAAAAACTATTTTATACATGAAATCTTACAACTGTTTTAAAAATGAATTGATCTTTATTATCGTACCTTGATGGTGTCTCTCTAGATGAATACGTCAAACATGTCTATGTAAATGTTGTACCCTCCACATTGTCAATAAGCTGATGGTAATGCATGAAATAAGCAGTAGTTATGCTTCTCCATATAACAGCCGTAGCAATAACAACAGAAGAAATAACTTTAAAAGAAATGCATTCAAGGTAACTTCCTTTCGATATCCAATTACATTACATTTCAATAAGCTAACTATATTTTTTATGATTTTTATACTCTCCAGCCACCAGAGAATTTGAGTGTAATACTCTTTTCATTCTGTTCGTAACACTTTGTATATATATATATATATGTATGGGGTAGATGTTTAATCAGCCTAAAGCTCTAACTTGAAGGAGGGACGCCTAGGCAAGAAGGAAGGACAGAGATAGAAAGATAAACGGAGTAAGAATTTTATGATGTCCACAAATGTGTATGTATATATATATATATAGAAGATCACTAATCAGATATTTTTGGATGTCACAAGGACGATGACTCAATTAGCGCGCTTCTTTGCCGAGGTAGTGGAAAATGGATTAATTGATACATCAACAATCAAGAATTTTTCAATTTTTCTTTGTGTTTACCTATATAATGGGCGTTCAAAAGTCGTACAAGGCCGTTACACGTTTCTTATTTTTTACCTTTGCTTTTCAGTTTTTTTATCGAAAAGTTTCCAATGTATCTTTCAAAAGTGCTTTCAGGCAATTAATAAATTTGTCTTAGTTAACAAATATTTCATAGGTGAAAGGAAATCCTAATCTTTTTTAATCATCACTCGCTTGGTAGCAGAGAAAGAGCGGTAGCAGTCATCAAAAATGATCTAAGAATGCATTCCCACAGCTTTCTTAAGCGTACGACATCGAAACTTGAACATAGTCAATGATAAGGAAATGCGAAACGAAAAGGCGAATGGCTCCAGAAATTTTATCGTGTCACCTCGTTTAAGCCGAATATCGTTATAATATAGTGGTTCAAAAAACTGTGGGGAGATTTTATATTAAAAGTGCTTGGGCTTCCAATATCAATGCCAACTATACTTCACCGTATTTTATATATTCGCACATGTATATATTAAAATTGTTTACACACCCAATTCTCTTTTTACACGATAGATACGTTCCCAAACAAATACGTGTAAAA